>VDFB02364770.1:0-19271 GCA_007258455.2 Sequoia sempervirens
CTTGCCATTGATACACCCTGAACTGATTGAATGGGACCAAACCGAGTTGTTGGACATACCTATCTTTCCAAACAATGATGCCATTGTGAAATTCCTTTGATTTGATAATCCTAAAACATGTTCCATCATTGAATCTCATAACAAATATTTAGATAATGGGAGCACCAAATCTCTTAGCTCCAAAATGATGAATATCAAAAATTGATCTAATGGTGAAAACCATTTAATGGCTATATTAGATCAAGAAAAAGTAAAAATAAAGAGTGCATCTAATGATGGAAACCTCTCTGAAGGATTGAAAGATGGGAGATTTAACACTCTTCCCGAGCACTATCATGAGAGATCTTTAGTGTTGATTGAACCAACACAATCCATCAACATTGGTATAGCTGAAATAGTGAAGACCCTACATCTAGCAGCATCCATGACAGAGGAAGAAAAACTAGGTTTCACTAAGTTATTTGAAGAGAGACAATTCAACTTTTCTTGTTCCTATGCTGACATGCCAATCATGGATCCAAATCTTATAATGCATCATTTATCTCTACCACCTGGAGTGAAGCTAGTGAAGCAAAAGCTGAGAAAAATGTATCCACATATCACCCTCCTGGTGAAAGTTGAATTGAAGAAATTATTGGATGCAAGATTCATCCAACTTATTGATTGTGTTAAATGGATCTCAAACATTGTACCAATTTCTAAACTAGATAACAACATTAGGATATGTACAGATTTCAAAGATCTTATCAGGGCTTGTCTGAAAGATGACTTTCCTTTGCCTAACATTGACATCATTGTAGATTTGATAGCTAGACATGAAATGTTATCACTCATGGAGAATTTTTTAGGCTATAATCAGATAAAAATTGCACCAAAAGACCAAGACAAAACCACTTTCACATGTCTGTGGGGTACATTATGTTGGAACGTTATTCCTTTTGTGTTGAAGAATAATGGAGCTACCTACTAGCATGCGATGACCACTATCTTGAATCATGACATGATGTATACCTATATGGAGGATTATGTAGATGAATTTCTAGCCAAATCATTCACTAGAGGACATATGGAAATCCTATAAAAAATCTTTACTCATTTGGAAAAGTTCAATGTAAGATTAAACCCAAAGAAGTGTTTGTTTGGCATGACATCAGCTAAACTTTTAGGATATATAGTATCAACTAAAGGCATTGAGGTGGATCCTACGAAAGTAAAAGCCATCATGGAGATGCCTCCTCCTAAGAATATTAGCCAACTCAGGTCTTTATAGGGATGATTCAAATCTATCAAAATGTTCATCATACAACTGGCAGATAAAACTCATCCTTTCAATCAGTTACTACACAAGAATGTTTCTTTCAAATGGGATGAAAAATGTGAAGCATATTTTAATCAAGTAAAATAGTATCTTATTTCACCACCTATAATAGTCCCACAAACTGAAGGGAAACCATTATTACTCTACATAGCAACAACAGTGGTATCTTTGGGTTCTCTACTGGAATAGGAAGAATCTACAAGAAAAGAAAGGGCTATTTATTACATCAGCAGAAACTTGAATGACTATGAAATCAACTAAAAATTTATTGAAAAAGATTGTTTGGCGATAGTATTTTCTACTCAAAAACTAAGACACTGCATGTTAACCCATACCATCAAACTCATAGAAGAAATTGATCTATTGAAGTATCTACTCAGCAAAGCTGTCCTAACAGGAAGACTAGCCAAGTGGGTAATGATATTGAGTGAGTTTTCCATTTAGTATGTAGATAAAAGAGAAATCAAGGGTCATGTGATAGCCGATCAGTTATCTTAGCTTAATACTCTGTAAAACTTTAATATTGCTGATCTAAGTCTTTTCTTTGTTACATATATTCTTTGTGGGTGATTATCTTGATTAATCCATTTTACTGTTGTAGAATGAAGAGAGAAGTTGATAGAAGAACTAGATAGGATATTAGAAAGATCACACAAGATGTACTGTGGAGAAACCCTTTCAAGAAAAAACTCCATGAAGAATTATTCTATTATTCAATCTTTGAATTACAATAGCTCCAATTCTTGCTTGAGAATGCTTCTTCTATCTTTTCCAATCTTCTTCACACCTTCAATAACAATTATGAAAACTCTCTTCAACTTGAATGATATATAGAGACATTATGCAACCTTGTAATCTCCAAAAGGTGATAATTACAATGCACAAGCTCAAGCCCTTGAAAAGGTATGCCATATGCTTCAAGTTGAGTTCTACCGTGAAGACCAAAGCTTAGAACATGTGCTTTACCCATTTGGGTGTCCCAAACTAAAGCTACAACTCATCCCTCACTTCGGTGATAATTACAAAGCTCTTCCTCAAAGATGGCACCCAAAAGAGGGTCCCACTTAACAAAGCCTTTAGAAATATCTTATCATGCATTGGAGTTAATTCCAAGAAAGCATCTTGGGAACCCAAGTGATTTCTTGTTAACTAAAAAATTTACTCAAAACCATTCATGCAAGAATGGTCATCCCTTGTTAACTAGAAGTAGTCCCTGTTATCTGTCATACAACTCAATGTTATTATCCATGCATTCCAAGTTAACTAAAGCTAACTACATGCAACTCAAAATAACCAACATGCATGCAACATGCACTTGCATGCAACTCAAAATAACCAACATGCATGCAACATGCACTTGCATGCAACTGGAGATAACTGAACCATAACTGAACTGAACTGAACTAAACTAAACTAATTCTGAACTGAACTGAACTGAACTAAATTGAACTGAACTGAACTTCAAGCATGCAAACATCAAACCCTAACTCCTAGGATCTTTAAATGCATTTAGAAGTGTTATCTCTTACTCTGAATAGTTAATTGAACTCAAGGTGAGTGTCACCTTACCATGTGTGCACCCACATGCTCCTATTATTTAGGAATAACTACAAATGTCAATTTCATGATTTATTTCATCCAAATAATAATCTCATCATAATCTTAGTGTTGTTGAACCCATTCCAAGAATCTAGGAGATACATGAAATAATTAATGTTTAGGATTTGTAATTAAATGGCATCCTATTTCCAACAATAACTCTGAATCCCAAGTCATATACCATCTAGTCAAGGCTGGAGCTTGTATTTATGGGAATATCTACACCTACCTAAGAGACAATACCCTACCACTAGATTTGTCCCAAAACCAAAAATGTAACTTTATCTGACAAGCGGCTTGACATACTCTAATAGCCAATGTACTCTATTGATGAGGTCTTGATGGTACTATCCTTTGGTTTCTTGAATGTAACGAAGATGAAACTACTTTATGCAAGGTTCATGAAGGTATTTGTGGCACTCATTCAAGTGGTCTAACTCTCACTAAAAAAAACCTATGCTTGGGGTATTACTGGCCGAATATGGAGGAGTATTTTCAATTTGTTAAAACGTGCCAAAAATATCAAGTCCATGGAAACCTAATACATGCTCCAACATAGGAAATGTAACCATTCACATCAACATGGCCTTTTTGTCATTGGGGATTGGATCTTGTAGGTAAAATTCATATGTCATCATCATAGCCATGTAGTACTTCATAAAGTGGATTGAAGCTATTCCCTTAACCACAATCACTAGAAAACAAATTTCATCCTTCATCCTAGAAATTACATTATTTGTAGGTATGGTATTCCTCAGTCCATTGTCATGAACAATGGTAGACCCTTCAACAATCAAGATGTCCAAGAACTTTGTGAAAGGTTTCATATCTAGCATAGGTTTTCCACACCTTACTACCCTCAAGGAAATGGCCAGGTAGAGGCCTCAAAAAAAACCATTTTGAAAATCCGAAAGAAAACCATCAATGATGTTGGACGTGATTGGAACGTTCAACTGAACCCTGCTTTGTGGGCATACCGAACTAGTATCTGCACCTCAACAAGAGCCACACCATATGCTCTTGTCTATGGATCAAAGTTCATTTTTCCTATTGAGGTTGAGCTACCATCACTCTGTGTGTCTTTGAAGGGAATCATTTCATAGGAATATTATAGAGTATCCAGGCTACAAGAGTTGGAACTGTTGGATGAGCGTCATCAACATGTAATTGATCACCTAAAATCCTATCAGTAGAGGATTCCAAGAAGTTATAATCACAAAGTAAAACCAAGAAAATTTTAGGTTGGTGACTTGGTCCTATAAGAAAATCCCCACAATCAATAGGATCAAGAAAAGAAGGGGAATTTTGAACCAAATTGGCTAGGTCCCTTTGTCGTTGTATCAGTCTATGGATTTGGAACCTATCAGTTGTTTATGCTTGAACGTGACTTGTTTGAAGAACCTATCAACAACTTGTATCTCGAGAAGTTCTACAGTTAATTCATCCAGTGCATGGTAAAAGTCCTGAAAAAATACAAAAAAATGAGAATTTTTTTTGAAAAAATGGTCACCCTAATGAAAATCTAGCAAACATGCATCTTGGTGACAACCAAAAAATCAAAAAAGTCAAAAATCCAAAAAAAAAATAGAAAAATGAGAAAATATAAAAAAAGTGAAAAATCAAAAAAATCAAAAGAATCATAAAATCTAAGAAAGTGCAATAAAAACTAGTGAAAACCTAGCAACATGCACTATTTGTGATAGATTAGCTTTTCCATCTATTTGAGCATGTTTTGACCATTCACTTTCGCCATCATTATCCCTGTCATTGAAAAGCCTCGTGTACATATCCTCGCACTGCGGTCATGTCTCACCCTAGATTGGGGGAAAAATCCTAAACTCACTACGGGCAATAAACTTTGAGCTTAAGCCAACAAAAAAATAACAACAATACAATAATGCAAACATAACGATCATAGTGCAACTTAACATTGAACTTCAATCATCAAACTTTACATATCAACCATCCATATCAAATAGCTAAATCAATCAAATAAAAACAAATTTAAATGGATGATGCTCCTTTTGAATCATGGTTTTATCACTTTGGCATGATTGTTAAATTGTTGTATTTTTATTTTTGTTATCGTTTCTCTGGAGCAACTTAAGGATGTCACGTACTAGAGAAGCTATGATCGAGAATGATATTTTCTTTGTCTATTTTTTGTGAGTTAATCATTACTACTATGCAAATTGTCACAGGACATGCTCTATAAAGTATCATTGATGACATTTCGAATTTGCATAGGAAAATAATTAACTCTTGTCTATTAATGCAAGAAATTCTCAGGTCATCTCGGTTCAATTATACCTTAATACTTGTGTTAAATTGCAATATCAAAAATCATGAAAGTAGTACTTAGGTCATCATGGTCTAATTATACCATCGATGTTTGTACTCACTTTCAACAATTCAAAGGCCCAATGATGATAAAAACACAATAAATTAGCTAATACAATGACAATAATTGCATATATATATTTGCATGGTTAAGTAGATTGCATCCATATTAGTTTTGCATCTACATTTTAGATTTTCCAAGGCTGGCACAATTTTCAAAAGATGTTATATCTATCATTAATGGATTGAGTACATTTGACATTAACAAAAATAGATCATTCTCATGTTGTTGCATAATCATTTGCATATCATACATACATTAGAAAGCATTATCACATCATTCATCCATCCATGCATTACATCATAATATTTGCATTAGAAAATAAAAAAATAAGTGCATTACATATCATTTACATAATCAAACCCATCTCATACAACATAAAGCATCATGCATCAAACATATAGAATCATCATCATATCATCATATGCATCACATAAGCATATGCATCACATAAACATATGCATTACATAAGCATATTAAACATCACATAGCATATAGAACAAAAATTAAATGCATTCATCATAGGAATCCATCATAAAATCATATAAACACATATAGATCACCAATCATCATTGCATATCATATAAATCTCAAAATAGTAATTTCAAGTGTACAATGATATCCAAATATGTCAAGGGGTAGATCATCAAAATGACAGAAATCATCAATGTCTCTATTGAATCAGTGTATACAAATGTCTCAAGTACATCAAAGGTGATCATGACGGAGCTATGTGTTTCTCCCCCCATACAATGTTGGCCTTGTTCCTCATGTGGCAACACTTGACAACCCTACCCCTGGATCCCTACAAGGTAGTCCAATGACACCCTTGCTAGTAGTCCTTGAATGACTGCGTCTTGACCTGGTAGACTGAGCATAGCTAACTCGCTACTCTGTAGGGACTGCCTCATGATACCATAGCCTGTAACACTCAGCCTCCCTGGCGGAGTGTCATACCTCTATGACGTAATCTACTTTCGAGGTACCCTCAACCACTCTCTGCAATATCTCTAACAAGGCCTATGCCTGCTCACACCGCTACCTCAAGGCATCTCTCTTTGCTATGAGAGTCACAATCTGTGCCTGTGCCTTTGTCTATGCCTGAAGTTGACCCTATATCTATACCAGCTGACCCTATAGAGTCTATAGTTGGGCCTATAAAGTATTTATCTAAGCTTATTTTTTTTGTGAGGGAAAACAAATCTAAACATGCTATTGTGTTGTAGCTACCAAGGATCTCCTCCTCTGAGGCACTCTGAGACATAACACTGGTCTATCACCACCATCACCTCCACCTCCATCTCCACCTCCATCACCATCCCCACCACCATCACCATATCTTCCACCTCCACCATCCCCATCACCATCATCTTCATCATCACTGCTCTCTCCTTCCTCATCATCACCTCCTCTACCCCTCCTCCATCTTGGTGCTTGATCATCATCTAATAAAGGTATTGGCTCATCTGAATTGGATATGCTCAGGAAAGGATGTGAAAAGAAATAGTGTGCATACTCCTACAACATTGTAGCCTCTATGATCTCTATATGATACTCCCATATAACTGGCTATAATATGAGGTACTCCTCACATGCTGCATCATATGACAAAACAAGCCCCCACTCTGAAATGTCCTATGGTCTGTGTGCATATAAAAAAGCTCCCTAGGGAATACCTTGTACTCACCCATATTGTCGTAGCACTCTCCCAATAAGGAATCTCTCAATAACAAGTGGTGTCCTCCCAATCAAATATCTAGCAGTGCACACATATGGCATCTCTTTGTCATCCTTCAGCCACTGCTCGCAGCCTAGATAGAGCCTCTAGGTAACAGTATGCAAGTCATCCAAAACCCTCTGCCAGCACTCTAATTTTCCTAGATTATGCTAGAAAATTGGACCTGTATATCCATGAATTTATGGCCTACCTATCAAATGCAATCTACTAGCCACTAGATGAGTGGCAGCTATGTGCTCCAACACCCATATCTATAGTAGTGTCACCCTCGCTAACAAACTAGCCCCTCTGAGATAAACCACCTGATGAAGATCATGGTACAAGTGAGCTAACATGCAAGAGCCCCAAGTATATTTAGTCCCCTTTGTGATGATGCTCTCTGACATCTGACCCCAATTGACTAAGAGTCCCTTTGACCTAGGATCAGAACATAAGAAACCTCTAATGAAACTAGCAAGAACACATGGTAGTGTCGCATATGCATCAACCACATCCTGCCATGGGATCTCATATCCACAAATTTGGTCATCCTCAAAGGCTCTCCTCAGTGCATCGGTGCCTCCCTACTCTGTGGAATCATACACAACCAACTTGCCAACAACAAGAATCCTCATAATCTGGTAAACATCCTATGGTGTAACTGTGATCTCACCGGTGGCTAAGTCAAAGGTGTTGTGGTCACTGTGCCACCTCTCTACCAAAGCAGTTAGAAGTCCCCTATTAATCCTATGTTGGGGCATATCTATGAAAGAATTCAATCCGCATCATCCAATCACATCTAGATCAGCCTACACCAGATGAGGAATCAAATCTCAGGTCCTCAAAAAATTCTCCCGAGAATGAAGGACTCTCGAAGACTCCTATCATCATAACATATCGCCAATCAGCAATCTTATTAATCAACATCAATCAACCTATCAATCTAATCAACTCTAATGATATTTTGATCAAATCTTGTGAGCATCTATCATTGATCCTCACCTATCATGAGGTCAATCATCATTATCTTGTCATTGATCCTCACCTATCATGAGGTCAATCATCATTATCTTGTCATTGATCCTCACCTATCATGAGGTCAATCATCATAATCCTATCATTGAATCTCACCTATCATGAAATCAATCATCATCTAATCTATCAAGATCATCAACCAACATTAAAAAGTTGGCCGACATGATCAACAATCATCAAAATTAAGGAGTCTAATCCAAATTTTATCAATTTGAACTAGATGCACTAAAACAATCTTTCTATGCATTGAAAACATGTATGTACTAGAAAACTTCACCGATGCACCACAACAATGCCTCAATGTTCCAAATCTATGAATGCACCACTAAAACCCATCAATTCGCTAAATCTCTCTATTCGCTAAAAAGATCACCATATGTGCTAGTTTATGCAATATATATGCACCCACTGACCTATTGCGCTAAAACATTCATCATGTGCACTCAATCTAGGCCTCTATGCACAAAAAAAAATCACCTATGCACTGCACAATTGACGCTATGCACTAATCTACTGAATGCACCAAAATAGTGACCTAATGTGCTACATCAAAGTCTAAATGTGCTAAAACATGAAAATCTGAAATTTAAACATCAAAAATGAGGGAAAAAAATCATTCAAAAATCATGAGGTTGAAAATTTGAAATTTAAACATTAAAAATGAGGCAAAAACATCATTCAAAACTCATGAGGAGGTTTTTAAGGGTACGTATAGGAGGTCCATATGCGGTCCGGTGATTGTGATGTCACACTCACTCAAATCGATGGGTCTAGATTCAAATCACCATCTTGCCAAATTTGCTCAAAATTGCTCAACTCACTCAATCACTCTAAATTTTCAAAATCCAAATGAAACAAGTGAGGTTATTTTTCATCTTATTAACCTTTTAAAAGAGGATTTAAATGGGAATTTAATGGGATTGATTTTATTTATTTTAAAAAAGGGGGCCTTAATTAATCAATTCATCAAAGGGGTAGGATCAACGTCACTTTTTGGGAGATAAAACATCGCAGTATCATTAAAATTTTGAAATCATCATCAAATCATCAAAAAATCATAAAATTTTCAAAATTTTCAAAAAATCCTAAAATAATCAACATCAGTGTCTGGGGCATATCAAAAAAAATTTGTCAACATCATTAGCAAATTTTTCTTTGAAGCAATGTGTAAACACATCACTTCAAAGAGGGGAAAAATCTATACACCTAAAATCTATCAGGATAATTAATTAATTAAATACAAGGTATTTAATTAATAAACCTCTTATTTTGTCTACTTATAAATAAATTCTAAATTTATTTATATAGTTCATTTTCTAATTATTCTATCTTAAATCACATTCTTCCATCTTAATTAAATAAACAAATTTCAATAGTTTGTCTTATTTAAATTTATTTCCTCTCATTAAATTTAAATTCTAAAATTTAAATTTAGTCACATGTCTACAAATTTTTCCTCCTGCCACCTCATCATGTGTCTCATGGAAAAAAAATCCTTAATATTTAAATAGGATTTTTCCTCAACAAGTTTTGAAACAAACTTGAGACACTTGGCTCTCTTCCTCCATTTATTCTCTCTCCCACTTAGAAAAGTGTTCTATTAAAGGGCACACTCTCGTTTATTCCCTCTAACTTCTCCATCCTCCACCCTCAATCTCTCTAGCTAAAATCCTAATCGTTGGTTGCTACCACATCAAAATATGCATTGGAAATCTTATAAATGTAGCCTCATTCTACAACATTTCATAGCCCAACTTTGAGAAAACTTACTATGTAGAATTTTCAATAGAGAGCATTTGGCATTTTGGCATTTAGTAATTGGAATTTTAGAAGCATTTTAGTTTATAATCATGGCTTAGTTTGGTAGCTATATTTTAGTTATCATAATAAGTTTCATACAGTATTTGCATCACAACATCATTATGATACCAATATTAACATATAGTTCAATCACTCATGTAGGAATAGATTCCTTGCATTTTCCAACATTCCATTCCTTAGGTTGTCATTCTAAAGGTAATAGTGCACAAGCAAATCTGAGAGAAATTATGATTTAATGAATCCCTGAAGATAAGAAACAATGGGATGGATTTAGAGAGTTTATCTATTTCAATTAGATTAGACTGTTAATTGAATTCTCTAATATAAAGTTTCATTGATTATGTTGTTTTAATTGATTTTCCATTGACACATTTAACAATTCAACATGATACTGAAATCAACATAAAATGTATAACATTAACTATTTTATTCTGTTGCAACTATAACAAGAAAACATAAGCCATAAATCAAACAATATTGGTTTCAATAGTGACCTAGATGGGGAAACCCACAAAACACAAAAATTTGCAGTAACAAATGAATGCAAAACCATAGCCACAAAACGCAAACCATAAATGAACCAATATTCATTTTTACAAATGATATAGTCTTTTCTTAACAACACCTTATCAAAATTTGAAACAATCAATAGTTCATTATTAGAAATCAAACAATATAGCCTACCACAAATGAAACAATATCGCAAAGGATTTTTTTGATATGCACCTCTTCTCGCTAGCTTTCTCTTTGCTTCCTTGTTTCTTGAACACCTACAAAAAAATGGGCAAAAATTTATCATAAGAGATACTTTTGTTTTGCTTTTGCAACCATCGCCCCATGCAAAAAATACAAAATAACCTCCAACCACCTTCACAGAAGCTGGACAACGCTTGATCGAACTTACACCTTCACAAAATCTTTCTCTCCTTGCTCACAGCTCTGATAGCAAGTATAGCAACAGAATGAGACCCAACAATTCTCTATCAAAAATTGCACAAACATTCGCTATGTTTCTTGAGGTTTTAAATGGTAGGTGTTATTACAACCATTGCCAGTACATGGAAACCATACGATAATTAATGTTGATATGAACCAGTGTTTAATTTTTCTAGCCTTCTCTATCCACGCAGTGGAAAATTTTCCACCCTCTTCCCAACATGTGCCAAGCGCATCCACCACCTTTTTCACGACCGCTAGAAGGCTTAAAAACTGAGAAGACTGAGAAAAATTTTGACCAAAGTTCAAAAACATCTGCCACCTTTTTCACGAATGCCGAAAGGCTTAAAATCTAGGAAGGTTGATGAAAATTCCAACCAAAGTTCACACATATAGCCTATCGGCTAATAAATAGATAACCACATAACCATTCAACAAAGAATTCAAAAATTTTAATTGTTTAATTGCAACATAAAATTCCATCACTCACATAACCATATCATGATGTTAGCATGTCACACACTACATGCAACATGAATTCTCCATCACTACACTAATAATTCAATGCCACTTAAACATGGTCAAAGATTGTTGACCCATTTCACCTAATCTTAGTCAAACTACCAATGGCTTGTGGTAGCAAAGGTGGACACTTTATGAGCTATAAATGCTTGCAATACCTTTATTTGTCTTTCAAAATATCTCCATCCTCTTTATTATTGTTGCATGTATTGCAAAAATTCCACAAGTGCACTTTGTACTATCATACACTTATAATGACATATCTACAATTAAGCGATTGTGAGTTCTCCCTTAAATCACTTGTGATTAGAAACATAACAATGAAAGAGTTACAAATATCCACATTAAACCACAACATCTAAGACTCACTAGAAGATGTCATAGACTTATAGAGCATTGCAATTGTTTACCAATCTATCAAAAATTATCACATGAATTTAAAACAAAGACAATCAACTTCTTTCATTAGAAATATTACTAAGAACTATCTACAAATGAATAACACACCAATGTTTCAAAAATATCAACATGAAATTGTTCACCAGTCGCATGCACTAAAAAGATTGAAAAAAATACCATCTGTATCATTCACATGAGTGTTAAAACATGAGCAACTAAAGTATTATAAAAAAAATCATCTAAAGAAAGATATACGAGAACACAAATTACCCTGTTTTCTTTCGCTGTTGCTATCAAATGGAGCCATTAGTATCCAATCCCTGAATTACATCACATGCATAAATAAACAAAATCTGAATCTAAATAACATTTTGCAAGATTATGGGTGCTTTTGTTATACCAAGCCCTAATCGATTATTCTTAAAGCAACTATTTTGCATTGAAGAGTGTCAATTGTATTTGAGTGGGATATATGAAAATTCAATCATATCATAAATGAAAAGGATGGCTATGCTTATTTCCCTAATTTGAAAACCTTTGCATGGTGAAATGACTTTTTTCACCTGTCACATTCCCAATGGGTGCTATGCTAAAAATTTGAAATCTGTTAACAAATATCTTGAATGGGTTTGAACTATTCTTCTAGTTTAAAATTAGAGGGTTAGTGTAGAACACTAAAATACTGATTATTAAATCAAAAGCTTTCATTTTATAAAGCACTATTTATCACAATTCAACAATTAAATTTTTGTATATTAAGATTTCATTCACCTACCCGATATACAAAGCTCAAGAAGGAGATAGACATTTATGTTCATCATTAGGGGAGAGGGGCCCATAATGGAGTAGGGTTCAATAGTGGGGATAGAAGTAGTCCTCAGTGGGCCCCATAGTGGAGCATTTTAATATCCAATTGCAAAACATTTTTTATCCATAAAGTATGCAAAGTGACAAATCATGTGATGCCACATCAGTGCACCAATAAAACATTACTTAGTGCACCACTATTAGTCTCACTTTTTTTTTGGGCCTTTTTGGATACCTCAACAAAAAGCATGCTGATGTGGCATCATATTTGATGATATGACCCTAAAATGAAATATAGAAGCACATGAGTTGCCAAATACACTATTGTACATAATTGGGAGTGATTTGAAATTTCCACGTAGGTTTTTGAGAAACGTGAAGTTAGGGTACACCAACACTCCACTATAGGCCCCTCTTCCCTACCTCTGTATATGAAGTTCTAGTATTTTTTTCCATTTCATCCATATCTCTATTACACATTTTTCCAAGATTGTAATAAAATTGAGAGAGTGATGAATTAAAAGAATATAAAAGTAAAATAAATATCATAGTGATTAATATATATTTTTAAAACTATGTTAAAATTATAAATTAATATAATAAAATAATAAAATTCGGAAGTAGAGAAACGAGAAATATATTTCTTTAATATATTTTTTCATTCAATCAATTTTTTATAGATTATTTTATTATATTATCAATAATTTTTTATTTTTATTTTTATTTTTTTATAGACTGTGGGAATCGGGTAGCACGACCCCCTATATACTGTAGTGTGCCTAGTAAACTTTTTAACGTGACCGGCGGCGCTGGCACGACATGCCCTCCGGTACCACGGGGATGAGGGAGACTAGACCTCATGACCAACCTCCAGCAACAGGAAAGATTTAGCCAACCGAACTAGGGCCCCAACTCCATATTATCAATAAAATTAATATAGATATTTTTAGCATATTTATCTAAAAACAATAAAATTTTAATTTTATATTTTTATTTATTTAAAAATTATTTGTAAATTATTTTATTTTACTTTAAAATTATGTAAAAATTAATTTACTTCACTTCCATTTTATAGAACTATTTAAAAGGTTTTCTTATGAATTACTTAAGAACTATTTTTTTTCATTAGCATTGCTTATATTATTTTGATTTGAAGATTTATTTTTATTTATTTTAGAATTATGTATTTATATTTAGAGTTCTTTTAATTTCTTTCATTTACATAAAGATTATTTTATATACTTTTAAATATACATAAACTATGTTTATATTTTTTTAACACCTTCACATTATTTTTTCAATAAAGGTAAGAGAATTCTAATGATAATATATGAAAGTTTACAAAAATTTCCCTAGGCATACAATGTCGGCATACTACCAGGGCCAATATGTTTCAGACGGGACAACCAGAACAAAGCTAGGGTAACACTTGACGCCAGATACCACCAAACCATAACAAAAAGCTTACCCAGACCAACCTGATTATAGAGACCCATATGCTATGCAAAAATTTTCCTCGACATTATCAAAAGCCAACAAAGTGCTACAAATGACATTTTATGTGACTATCTGTGACCATAGGTTTTGTTAACTGAAGACCTGAAATTTATAACTCCAATTTGCATTCCTCATCTGTGCAATGCCAAACCTGAGCTTGAGGAAATCCATGGCCACCGCCGTCAACCTGCAATGAGCAAAGAGATCCGCACCAAGAATGTCCAATAGGAATGGATAATATTTCACTGTTTCCCCATAAACTTCATGCATACCCAAATTTCGTGGGAGAGGGAAACCAAAACTCAGAGATGCAGCCGCCAGGGTTTTATCCAGACCGACCAATAAGTGCTTTCTGAACAACTTGACCATGATCACATCCACCTCTATTTTCATCACAACCACATCGAGCAAAATGGCCAGAACCTGGGATGAGATGTAAGAATCTAGATGATAACCCTCACCACCTTCCAAAAAGCCCTTCCCTACTAGAAACTTTACTGCTGAGAGGATGAGAAAATCAGGGTGACGGATCATGTGTTTAAGCCTCAGAGACGTCGCCAGGCCAAGAAAGGCCATTATCCTTCTGGAGCTCAACAATTGCACTAGAGTGTCTCTGCCATCACACGCCATTTCACTTGCAGAGACATGAATACTGAACATCACCATGAAGGAATGAGCAGTGATAAATGTTTTTAAACTATACCTATCTCCCAGTAACTCAAGCAAATGACTCATTGTTGCCGCACAAACTACGGATAGTACCCCATGCATTATTAAACATACCGCCACCACCCGCCTAGTGTAAGCCAAGATATGGAGCACACATGTAAATGTCATTTCACTTAAGGCACTTACCCTAGCACAAAGATTCATGATGAATATCTGGACAAGCAGCCACCAAGACATAACCCTTCTTGTCTATCAAACGCCATGTCAATGGCCTCTCCACGACAAAGTGTGTGGAGAGGCACGCACCCATCCACCCACTAACACCTTCACATTATTACACTCAAACATCATTTCTATTGTAGTTATGTTTGAGATGATTATATTAATTTTTATATTATAACTTTTGTGAACAAATGTATGCACCTGCACCACATTATATGTGTATTTTTATAAATTTATTATTCTAGGTTCTAGATATTTCTAGTCTCATTTATTTATTTATAATCTTTGAATATTTTTGAGCCAAAATATAAACTAAATCTATTCACCTAAGTCTAGGTGGTAAGAATAATTTTTGAAGTGGTTTTGATTTTCCCAAATAAAGGAGGAATAAACTATGAATAATCCTTATAATGAGACAACAAATAAACTAAATCTATTTTTTTTAGCCTAAGTCTAGGAGGAAGGAGGATTTGAAAAATAATGTTTTGGATTTAGTTAGTATTCTTTTGATGTATAAAATCAAGCCATGTATTCATCATTTAAACGAGGAAACACTAGTAGAGAAACAACAATAAATGACTAAAAATACTATTAAAAATTGCATATAAATGACTAAATTTGGTCACGTCACCATTAGTAGTTTATTTCCAGACATTTATAATGTGACCAAATTTATGACTAAACCATTTTTAGTCATTTATTTGGTCATTTTGATTGATCAATTTGGTAGTTAATTTAGTCATTGATTTAGTCATATATTTAGTCATATTTGTTCACTGAGCTTGGTCATGTGACCATTAGTAGTTTATTGCTGGTCATTTATAATGCGACCAAATTTATGGTATTGATCAATTTGGTAGTATATTTTTAGTCATTGATTTAGTCATATATTTAGTCATATTTATTCATTAATTTTGGTCAATTGGTACTTTATTTATTCACTGATTTCTGTCAACTGGTAGTATACATAGGCATATGTTTAGTCATATTTATTTACTGATTTATGTCAATTGTTAGTACATTTAGTCAATTGGTAGTTTATTTAATTATTTTTGTTCATTGGTTTCTACCTAAAAGTGTTAGAAATGAGACATTATTTTTGAGGATTAAACATAAAACACAGAAAAACATTCTCAATCATGCATTTTTACATAATGAAACAACTACTAAGAATGAAAAATACTAAAATTTTATTCAGAAAAGGTGTTCTTACAATGGATACAAGACTTAAATATGTGTCTTTTGTTTGAAAAATGTGTTACAAAGTGTGTTTCTCAGTGTTGTGACTAAGAAAACTAAGTTACAATGCTCTTTTTTTTTCTTATACAGCTCCAAAACATGAAATAACTACTTGAAAAATGAAGACTAGGGGTCTTATATCTCATCCCAAGCATGGGAGATCATATAGGAACTAAAATTGACTAAGTTCTCATACTTAAAAATAGGGAAACATTAATAAGCTCTTCATCACATTGTCCATACCTATATGCAACAATTGCTAGAGTTGGATCTATTTTCTCATAGCATTTACCCACCACCTGAGAATCATTGTAGGGATTTGTAGTGAGGAAGTGCTTTGGATTATTATTTGTATTAATAATGATTTTACCCAATGCATTGTGTACATGTACATCCTAACTTCCTTCACTCACAAGATTCTCTAAACATTGTGTCAACAATCGAAACCTATTCTTGGAGAAAAAAAGACAAAACAAGAATGGTTAGCTTAATATAAACCTTATGAAAATTGAAAAATAGATTTGGAGATTTTATACATTACCTTTTTCTCGCATTCTTCAAGTGGTTCAACAAGAAGGAGAGAATGAACAAAAAGAATAAGACCTTTGATGAAGTCCTTAGGACAACCATCATTAAGCAACTAACTAACAACTAAAGGAGCATTGTTTGGATTTACCTGATCAATAGTCAAAAAAGAGTAAACAATTTAGTCATTTAAATGCATGTGTAGAACCCACACAATAAAATTGATAAAGGTTAATTTATTGTAACCAATATCTATTACATTAGTCATTTTCCAATAAATAAGAATGTCCTTTAAGTTTATATTAGTTCTCCATTATTAAAAAGACATGGTACCAACAATAAATTTCCCCTAGCATGCATAAAATATTTTGGTACACATGGTAGTCTTTCAGACATTATTAGTAACATTATAAATATGGTCGTTTTATAGAACTCTTTTTAGAAACTAAAGATTTTTGAAATGAGTTACCTACAACTTGAAGATATATAAGGTTTTATCTAGCATAAAACATGGAGTAAAAAAGAAGTGTTCAATATGAGGGCTATTGTTATGTGGAGCCTAATCAGACATAGAGGTTATATTTTCCCCACTTTTATCAGTGCGGTTTGCCCCTAAATTATTTAATGGGGGTTTGGGGGCAGTGCCCCTTGCGGGGACTAGGGGCAGCACCCCTAGCACACTCCCTATTCTAATATATGGCAAGGTCGAGGGGCAGCACCCTCGTGGGGGCTCAGGGGAAACACCCCTAAAATCTCTCATGATTTTTATTATTTTATAAATGCGTCGGTAGGTTTTTCTTTTATGGACGACATAAAAAAACCCTATTTTGTAACCAACATAATTCTTGATAAAAGGCTAAGGGTTAGTGTTTTACTTGACATTGTATTGTAGGATTTGCAGCGGTATTGAGTTGCAAGGATTGTGAGTTGTAATCAGTTTGATTTGTTGGATAATAATATTGGACTTTTTGTTGGTGGATGTAGCCCGAGTTTGGGTGAACCATGTTAAAAATTATCTCTCGCTATTATTATTTCTATTTTTTTCATTCCTCTATTTAATCTTTATTTGCATTTAATTGATATTTTCTGCATGCAATTGCTAACAAGGACCTACATTTTGGACATGGCCTTCAATGTATCACAACGTATTATTTGAATATAAGTAATGGGTAATATCTGGTACAAATCCAAACAGATCACAAACATTTATCAAGGGACGACATTTGGAAGTCTTGCTTCCATAAGAAATTTCTTTGTCCTTTTAGCATCATAGAAGTTTGACTCTGTTTACATGTTCCACCTCCTTGATTTCTCTAGTTTTTCCTGTTGCTTCAATGTATTTGAAGTGAATTTCGGGATCATCACTACCAATGACATTGAAAATACAATTTTCCATATAAGTACAAGGCTCCCAAGCTACTATAATATTACCTCCTCAAATAGATCAATGAATATCAGTGAAAAAATGATACAAGTGACAATCCAAAGTCAAATCACCTAGAGCTCAAATATGCACCCAAGAAGAAATATAGCCCTTCATAAGACATGAAGTGTTCAAACAACTTGATGCATCAATCTACACCCAATTTTCCAGAATATTCTTTGGTAGCTTGTGTGAGATGAAAGAAGTTAACATCAACAATAAGAGAGCAATTTTCAATGTTATCTAGAGCCAACATTATTAATTTGAAATAAATAAAAGGTGCACAATTTTTACCTAGACAATTATTTGGAGATTTCCCCTCAGGTTGACAAGAAGGATATCTTTCATGCACTCCAACACCCACTCTCTAGAAAGGGTCCCAAAGAACTCAAGAAGGGTCATCATCATTAGGCCAATTGGAATATTCTCTTGAGCAACCATTCTAAGAATTTGACACAAGGAAAAATAGGTTCTCTTAAAATATATTTGAAAACATTCTATAGGAAATGGCTCAATGCGGGAAGAGGATATAGTTATTCTTTGTCTTTTCAGCATCATAGAAGTTTGACTCTCTAGTTACATGTTCCACCTCCTTGATTTGTCCAGTTTTGGTTGCTATTTCAATGTATTTGAAGTGAATGTTGAGATCCTCACTGCCAATGACATTAAAAATATAGTTTACCATAGAAGTACAAGGTTCCCAAGCTACTACAAAATTACTTCCTCACATAGATCAATGAGTGTCAGTGAAAAATGATACAAGTGAAAATCCAAAGTCAAATCACATGCAGCTCAAATATACACCCAAGAAGAAATATATCCCTTCATAAGACTTAAACTATTCAACCAACTTGATGCATGAACCTACACCCAATTTTTTAGAATATTCCTTGGAAACCTATGAGACAAGAAAGAAGTTAACATAAAAAATAAGAGAGCAATTGTCAATGTCATCTAAAGCCAACATTATAAATTTGAAAAAAAAAAGGTGCAGAGTTTTTACCCAGACAATTATTTGGATATTTCCCCTCAGGTTTACAAGAAGGATATATCTTTCATACACTCCAATTCCCACTCTCTAGAAAGGATCCCAAAGAACTAAACAAGGGCCTGAGAAATACTGTAATCAATAAGGGAATTG
>VDFB02364771.1:0-10835 GCA_007258455.2 Sequoia sempervirens
CTATTGATTGAAAATCACTTATCCTATATGTATTAGCTACGCGATCAACACTAGGAGCTCTCTTAGCACAAAATGATGAAAATGGTAAAGAAAGAGCAATATACTACATTAGTCGTACACTTATGGGGTATGAGATCAATTACTCTCCTATTAAGCACACATATCTTATTGTCATCTTTGCAAAACAAAATCTTCCATATTACATGTTGAATCTTCAGACCAAGTTGATAGAAAAGATAGATCCTCTTAAACTATTTACTCAATAAGGAAAATCTCACAGGTAGATTGACGAAATAGGTAATTCTCCTCAATGATTTTTGTTGCAAAGATGATTTTTGTTGCACGAAAATATTGACCTGTTAATGTCTGATACAGCCACTAGAGTTAATGAATCCATGGGAGGTAGTTAAGTCATGTCACAAACCCAAGCGTTGTGCTACACAACACAGGGAGACCAAGGGCACACACCTTGCAACAATCCCCCTCCATTGCAAGCAAGGGGTTCAAACCCATGACCTAGGCTCTAATACCAGTTGTTGCAAAGACAATTGTTGTTGCACCAAAATATCAACCTATTAATGCCTAATACAACTACTAGAGTTAATGACTCTATGAGAAGTAGTTAATCCATGTCACGAACCCAAGCACTATGCTACACAACACAAGGATGCCAAGGGCACACACCTTGTAACAAGTTTGATATTGAGTATGTGGATAGAAAATAAATAAAGGGACATATAATAGTGGATCAATAAGTCCATGCTCCTACTCCAGCATTTCAACCTCTTGTATTAGAATTTTTGAATGAAGCAATTTTCACATTAGAGACATGTACAACATGGAAGTTATACTTTAATGGATCTACACGCACCATGGTTCGAGAGCAGGAGTTTTCTTCATAACACCATAGGGGGATACAATCCTTGTCTTATAGGATAGCATTCCCATGCACTAATAACATTAATGCATGTGAAGCTTTGTTGATAGGACTTAGAGAAGCTATAAAATGGAAAATCAAGGACCTACATGTCTATGGTGATTCACAATTGGTTGTCTGACAAGTCAATGAAGAATATGAAACAAAATATGACAAACTTGTGCCTTACAAGAAAATGGTGGATAGTTTTAAAGAATACTTTGATGAAATCATATTCAAGCAAATTCCACAGGTATAGAAAAAAGCAGCAGATGTAATGGCTACCATTGCATCTCTCCTTGACATACCTAATAATGTGCATCAATGTGAGTTCTTGGTGGAACAATTTTTGATCCCTGCATTTGATGTCCTTGAAGCTGAGCTCATGTGCAAAATTGTTGGTCTTGATTCACCCTAGTACAAAGACATACAATTATCTTCACAACCAAATCCTAACCCATAACTTGTCAAATAATCAACAAGAAACTTTTACCTGACAAGCCTCTAGATATGTTATCATTGTTGATACCCTATATCGTCATAGTTTAGATAGTACTCTTCTTGGATGTCTTGGCATAGAAGAAGCAAAAATGGCTTTACATGAGGTACATGATGGTATATACAGATCTCATTATAGTATTCCTACCCTAGCTAAGAAGATCATGAGGACATGGTAATATTAGTTGGCTATGGAACATGATGCATATCACTTTGTTAATAAATGTCGCATGTCAGATACATGGAGATCTCGTACACTCGTTAGCACAGGGACTGCAACCGATTACATCACTATGGCCCTTCTCTTAATGGAGACTCGACCATGTTAGAAAGATACACCCTACCTCTATAAATGGTCATAAATTCATCATTACTACAACTAAATATTTTACCAAATGGATTGAAATTTATGAATTTTTTGTTTCAGTTTGTATCATTCTTTTAATTATAAGAGTCAGAATTGTATGTTGTTTACTAATCTTACTCTTGGTTCAATGTAGAGGAAGAATAAAGTGACAACAAATACCACGTGACCTATAAAAAAGCGGAGGTGGACAAGTGTGCCTACACATTAGAGAGGTGTGAGGCTACCACATAGTGATAACGAGGATGTAGTAATGTTATTGAGTAGCCAATAGAACAACCAAGTAGTGATGAGGACATAGTAATTGTTGTGGACCATCCAACTAAACCTATAGTCCAAGTTAACCCAGTTGTAACAACTAAAAAGGTTGTAGTGCGGTGAGAATGAACCATGGCTGACATGGAACATGCCATTGAAGATGTCGAAGACAATGGCATGTCAACAACAGGGGCAGCCAAAAATTGGGGTCTTCTAACTACCAAATTGTCAAATTGGTTGGGTGGTGTTACCACTACAAAAAGGAAAGGGCCCCCAATAGTCCTAAATGATGACAAAGAGGCAATGGTCGTCCAATGGTGCAAGGAGATGACTATTGTTGGCCATGGTTTGGAGATTGTGAATCTCAAATCATAAGTGTCCCAAATATGCTAGTCGAGGCCTAAACTCTTCAAAGATGGACTTCCCGACAAGTCTTGGTGGGCGGGGTTCAAAAGAAGGCATCTCGATCTATATTTGAGAACATCCCAAGGGCAAGATAGAAACCGTGTTGTGAATCTTAAGCCTACAGTTGTATCTGCATTCTATGAAACACTAGAGAAGGCACAAACATCTAGGAATTATGGACCCCAAAGGATTTCGAACTACGACAATACATGGTTGCAAGCTAGGCGGAATGGTTCAATGAAGGTGCTTTCCAAAAAGGGCAGTAGAAGTGTTGCATATATTATCCCAAAGAGCTAGGAGTGGATCACAATTTTAGCATGTGCAAACACTACAGTTTAGAAAATTCCAAGGTTTTACTTGTTCAAAAGCAAAAATCAAGTGCAAAACTACATAAGCAATTGTGAGGCGGGAGCATTAATGGCTATTCAGCCTCATGCATGGATGACCAAAGAGATTTTTGTGAAATGGCTGAAATTTTTTGCTATGCAAGTACTTGGGGGTTGCTTGCCCAGCCATAGACACCTCCTCATATTTGATGGCCATGGTAGCCACATAGCCTTTTCAACCATTTCTGAAACAAGGGAACTTGGTATTGACTTGCTCACCCTACTAGCCCACACATCACGTAGGCTGCAACCACTTGATGTGAGTGTTTCCTCCTATTTCAAATCTCATTGCAAAAGGGAAAGCACAGAATGGAATAATAGACATCCAAATTTAGAGATAAGAAGGGAAGAATTGGCTACACTTGGCATCCTTGCTTTTCAAAAGGCATTAACAATTAAGAACATAACCGTTGGGTTCAAGAGGATAGGTATTTGGCCTCTTGATCCAAATGCATTAGATAAGGAAATGAGGGTTAGCGATACTTTTCAGTTTGCTGCCCCCAAGGAAGCATCATCTAGTAAAAAAATTCTAAGCCTATCCAACAATAGTTTGCTAATAAATGAGGTGACTATATAGATGGAACAACATAACTTGGAGATCAAAAAAGCTCACTTGAAGCAGCCGATGGTGCAGACCACCAAATTCCACCACAAACTTCAAGTTTTTCAGACCACCAACCACCAACAACAACAATTTTGGGAGAGAAAAATAGTATTAGATACATCTCTCTTTCCCTACCAACTCCACCTGAGGAGCCCTCATAGTTGTTAGAGGGTGTTGCTAATCTTGGTATTAATCTACATGTGGAGCTAGACCAAAGTATTACAAGGCCATCTCCACCGCACAACATGGGTCCAATACTATAGTCCATTTCTATGTTGATTGGGGAGACTATCAAGCTGATAAATTAGGAGATGAATTGGATGATACAACTAGCTAGGTGCATGAAACAAATAATGAGGATTTGATAGCAACTTCACACATCATAATTCTTGAAGCTACCTGTTCATGTAGTCAAAGAAAAGTCTAATATGGTAGCCAACCTTGGGATTAAAGTGCCAAGAGGATCCCAACTCCTGACCTCTGATGACTACATGGTGTTGCTAACTGAGCAAGAGGATCGAAAGAAGGAACAAATTGAAGAGCATAGGATAGAAAGAATTGTAGCATTCGAGCTCAAGGCTCTATTGAGAATTGAAAAGGAACAACAACGAGTAGCAGAAGAGGTTGAAAAAGAGCTGCAAAAGAAAGAGAGGGAGAAAAAAGGGAGTAGCAAAGGATAGAAAAAGAAGCTACAAAAAAGGAAAAACAATTGGAGAGGGCACAAAATGAGGCAGCAAGGGAAAGGTGACTCAACAATCCTCTAAATCCCTTGCCTAACTGTCATAGGATATTCATAGACTTTGTGTCTATTCAATGCCCCCAATATTGTCTACCCTCACCTACCCCAAGTATCAGCCAACCATTTCAGAGTTGGAGTCCTCATTCAGAGTCGTATCCACCCTCACCTACACCAAGCATTGCCCAACCATTTCAAAGTTGGAGTCCTCATTTGGAGTCCTATCAACTCTCACCTACCCCAAGCATTACCCAACCAATTCAAAGTTGGATTCCTACTCAGTCACAAGACACAAACAACACACAAGATAGCTTCACTTCAAATTTTAGTATTCCTACTTTTTTTACTTTGATTAGAATGTTATGTATGAACTTTTTTGTTGTGAAAGTTTTGATGGATTCCAAATGATGTATGAACTTTTTTTTGAAGGTTTGTAAATTGAAACAACAATATGATTTGAATACAAACAACAAATTCCTACATGTTACAGTTATTGAATATTAGAGTAACTGTAATTGAAGAACCAACAAGGCATACATCTAATTAAGTTGAATATAAATGAAGAAGGCTATAGGAAACTTATGTATCTATCTCTGCAATATTTAGTTGTATATATATACATACATATTTATATGTACATATATCTATACATATGTATACAACTATAAGAAGCATATGTATCTATACATCTAATTAATTTGAATGCAAACAAAGAAGGCTATAGGAAACATATGTATCTATCTAATTGTTCACATATATGTATCATAATATTGTATCATATTGTTGTTTGAAGTTATATAAAAAAATTAGTATGTCGTATCACAAAGGGTTAGAAATATTTATACCATACTGTTGTTTGAAGTTATATATAAATTTCATAATGTTGTATCAGAAAGTGTTGGTAATATTTGCACCATAATGTTGTTTGAAGTTATATATACATTTCATAATGTTGTATTAGAAACTGTTTAAAATATTTTTACCGTGGTGTTGTATGCAGTTATATATAATTTTCATAATGTTGTTTCAGAAATGGTTATAACAGATGTAAGAGTCAGCCATTATCACAATTAGTTGTAAGGGAGAGGGACCGAAATTTATAGTCAATGTAATTGAAGAACAAACAAAGCATACATCAAATTAAGTTGAATGTAAATGAAGAAGGCTATAGGAAACTTACGTATCTCTCTATCTTTACAATACATATATACATACATATCCATTTTTATGTATATATATATATATATATATATATATATACCTATATATATATATATATATATATATATATATATATATATATATATATATATATATATTGCAGAGATAGATAGATATGTAAGTTGAATGTATACATACATATGTATACATGTGTACGTACATATGTATGTACATATGTATATATACATATACTACACCTATATCCCCAATTCTAACTCTTATAACCCTTAGGTGATCAAGGGTATTTTTTCAATGAAACAAAAAATACATGTTATACTATCACATCCCCAATTCTAACTCTTACAAATAAAAGAATGATACAAACTGTAACAAAAATTCATACATGTAAGAGTGAGTGTGATTGAAGAACAAACTGACAATGCATCGAATTGAGTTGATTGCAAATGATCAAGGGTATGTGTGCAATGAAACAAGCAATGTATGTTATACTATCACATCCCTAATTCTAACTCTTACAAAAAAAGAATGATACAAACTGGAACAACAAATTCATACATGTAAGAGTGAGTGTGATTGAATAACAAACTAACCATGCATCTAATTGAGTTGATTGCAAATGATCAAGGGTATGTGTGTAATGAAACAAGCAATGCATGTTATACTATCAACATCGCCCTATACACCACCAGTCCCTTACCCTTAGACAAACTATACATATACATACATACATATATATATATATATATATATATATATATATATATATATATATATATATATATATATATACATATACATATATATATATATATGAATATACATATGTATATACATATACATATGTATATGTATATGTATATACACATACACATACATATGTAAGATTATATGGTAATTGAAGAAAAAACTAACCATGCATCTAATTGAGTTGATCATAAATGATCAAGGATGTGTGTGCAATGAAACAAGCAATGCATGTTATACTGCCATATCCCCAATTGTAACTCTTATAACCCTTAGGTGATCATGTTAACTGATTAAATATATGAATGTATTGACAACAAAAAATCAAACAAAGTGAAATAGCATATTCAAACATGTGAGTGTAATTGAAGAACAAACAAACCATATGTCTAATTATTGTTAATTATATCTCTATTCAACAATTCTTTAGGGAGAATTGATATTTTGAATGCCCTTTTAATGGCAATCTATGTTGCAGTTATCCACAATTCCCATTCAATTGTGAATTGCAACATAGATTACCATGAAAACCCTTTAGAAAACCAAATCCCCTAAATGCATATCCCCAATTCTAACTCTTACAATTAAAAGAATGATACAAACTGAAACAACAAATTCATACATGTAAGACTAAGTGTGATTGAAGAATAAAATAACCATGCATCTAATTGAGTTGATTACAAATGATTAAGGGTGTGTGTGCAATGAAACAAAAAATGCATGTTATACTATCATATCCCCAATTCTAAGTCTTACAAATAAAAGAAAGATAAAACTAAAATAACAAATTCATACATTTAAGAATGAGTGTAATTGAAGAACATACTAACCATACATCTAATTGAGTAGATTTCCAATGATCAAGGGTGTGTGTGCAATGAAACGAAAAATGCATGATATGCTATCATATCCCCAATTCTAACTCTTAAAAAAAAATGATACAAACTGAAACAACAAATTCATAAATGTAAGATTAAGGAGTCTTAAGTTAATAGGAATGAGCCCTTATTTTGTAATAAGATGAACAGTGATATACATACATATAAGACTTATATGTTCAAGATATACATGATGTCCATGGATCAAAACATCCACGATAGATCATGTATATCTTGAATAGATTAGACTTCTTTCAATGTATATCGCCTATTCTAACTCTTATAACCCTTAGGTGATCAAGGGTATGTTTGCAATGAAACAAAAAATTCATGTTATACTATCACATCCCCAATTCTAACTCTTACAAATAAAAGAACGATAGAAAGAAGAAATTAATACATGTAAGATTAAGAGTAATTGAAGAACAAACTAACCATGCATCTAATTAATTGATTGCAAATGATTAAGGGTGTGTGTGCAATGAAACAAAAAATGCATGTTATACCATCATATCCCCAATCTAACTCTTACAAATAAAAGAATGATACAAACTAAAACAACAAATTCATACATGTAAGATTGAGAGTAATTAAAGAACAAACTAACCATGCATCTAATTGGGTTGATTGCAAATGATCAACGATGTGTGTGCAATAAAACAAGAAATACATGTTATACTACCATATCCCCAATTGTAACTCTTATGACCCTTAGGTGATCATGTTAATTGATTAAATATATGAATGTATTGACAATCAAAAATCAAAGTGAAACAACATATTTGAACATGTGAGTGTAATTGAAGAACAAACACACCATACATCTGATTATTTTTAATTGTATCTCTATTCAACAATTATTTAGGGAGAATTTATATTTCAAACACCCTTCTAATTGTAACCTATGTTGCAATTGTCCACAATTCCCTTTGAATTGTGAACTACAACATAGATTACCATGAAAACCATTCAAAAAATGAAATCCCCTAAATGCATCTCCTTAATTCTAACTCTTACAAAAAATAAATGATACAAACTAAAATAAAAAATTCATACATGTAAGAGTGAGTGTAATTGAAGAATAAACTAACTGTGCATCTAATTGAGTTAATTGCAAATGATCAAGGGTGTGTGGAATTAAACAAAAAATGCATGTTATACTATCACATCCCCAATTCTAACTATTACAAATCAAAGTGATACAACCTGAAACAACAAATTCATACATGTAAGAGTGAAAGTAATTGAAGAGAAAACTAACCATGCATCTAATTGAGTTGATTGCAAATGATCAAGGGTGTGTGTGCAATGAAACAAAAAAATCATGATATACTATCACATCCCCAATTCTAACTCTTACAATTAAAAGTCTAATGATACAAACTGAAATAGCAAATTCATAGATGTAAGAGTGGGTGTAATTGAAGAAAAAACTAAGCATGCATCTAATTGAGTTGATTACAAATGATCAATGGTGTTTGTGTAATGAAAGAAAAAATGCATGTTATACTATCATATCCCCAATTCTAACTCTTACAAATAAAAGAATGATACAAACTGAAACAACAAATTCATACATGTAAGATTGAGTGTAATTGAAGAACATAGTAACCATGCATCTAATTGAGTAGATTGCAAATGATCAAGGGTGTGTGTGCAATGAAACAAAAAATGCATGATATACTATCATATCCCCAATTCTAACTCTTACTAAAAAAAGAATGATACAAACTGAAACAACAAATTCATACATGTAAGAGTGAGTAATTAAAGAACAAACTAACCATGCATCTAATTGAGTTGATTGCAAATGATCAAGGGTGTGTATGCAATGAAACAAAAAATGCATGGTATACTATCACATCTCCAATTCTAACTCTTACAGATCAATGACTGATACAAATTGAAACAACAAATTCATACATGTAAGATGAAGAGTAATTGGATAGTAATATTTGGAGCCATTTTCTGATACAACATCGTGATTTTTAAGAATAACTTGAAATAGTCAACTAATACGACATTATGATACTTATATATAACTTCAATCAACATTTTGATATGAATTGAAACAACTTTGTCACACTTGTTAAAGTAATTGAATATAAATTAAAGCATGTACATCAAATTCATATAAATGTAAATGAACAAGGCTATATGAAACATCAATTTCTATATCTCCGCCATATGTAATTGTAATTCTGTAAGTTGCATATTTATATTGACAGTATTGGAACATTATCATACACTCCATAGTTGAGGGAGTCATACACCTATCTTTTGGTCAAGTATGTCTATGTGTATGTGAAAATGGCTCTATGTATGTATGTATTATGAATGCCATATTTATGTATGTATGATTGGTATACATACATACATACATAAATACATAAATCATAGTAATATAATGTATATATGTTACATATGAATGCCATATGTATGGGTACCTGCATGACATACATACATACATACATATGAACTACCATATGTATGTATGTATGTATGTATAGTATACACACATACATACATACATATGGCAGTTCATATGTATGTATGTGTGTATATGATACATACATAATATTATAATATTAATTTGTTACATATTATATTAAATATGTTATTAATAATATTAAAATGTTATGTAAATTAAAGAACTATAATGATTGCCAAATTTAGATAAGTGAAATGATTACCAATTTTACGATGAAAATCCTATAAATGCATATAAAATCTTCACACAAATTTGGTCATTCTGACAGAAATGAATCTACTACAGACAAGGCTAAGAGGACGATGGGGGAGCAGGTATTGTTGAGCGAGGGGTTCACAACAACGGAGGAAACAATCGGCCAAAATATAGGTGTATGAAACCCTTAACAGACAATGTAGTATGCAAAAAGTTATTATTTTGACCGATTGTGTGTGTATATATGCACACACACATATATATACATATATATATATATGTAGGTATTTTTATATATACACAGTCGGCCATATTTTAGCTACAAGAAACTCTTACCAATGAAGCGTATAATAACTTCAAATACTACCACCATACATATACAAATTGCAAAGGTACATAAATGAAAAAGAAAGGGCTATATTATGGTCGATTGTGTGTATACACAAATATATATATTTGTGCATACACACATATACACACAGTTGGTCATATATATGCATATATATATATATATATATCTATTTACTCACATATACACACAGTTGGCCATAATATAGGTGCAATATTGCTGCAAAATAACATTTGTTCGTTGTTTCTGTGCGTGTGTGTGTGTATACACAGAAGCAGCCATGATACAGCTGCAAGAAAGCTTCATTAGACGAGCATATCATTACTTGTAAATTGAAGCTATTTACACAAAAAATATTACAATTAAATTTGAAAAAAATCTTGCAATGCATAGGTATTACCTGTGTGAGGTTGGAACACAACCTCACCTGCGTAACTAGAAGGTAATTTTTTTCCTTTTGCCAAATACGGTGTTCAAAAATATATAAAGTGTGAGAAATGCATCACCAATACTCACCCATGGCCTCACCACCGTCAGCCTCAAACCAAACCAACACTAGTTGTGAATGTAACCACTCAAAGTGCAAATTGTTCTCATGAATGGCGTAGTTGTAAAGCTAACGCAAGATGAAGCGAATGGTGTGCATGCTGAGGTGGTAGGCATTAAGTCTGATAGTAGAGGAATGTTGAGCAGTTAATGTGTATTTACTAGGAGCAAAGAGAGCCAGTACTAACGTGGCGAGAACCCATGAAGGGTATTACATGTGTCCAAAATCAGTCGATGACACATTTTGGCTCTTTTTTGTGGTTTTTGAAAAATGGTATGAAAA
>VDFB02364772.1:0-18147 GCA_007258455.2 Sequoia sempervirens
AATATTTGCTATATTTTGAATAAATTGAGAAGCTACAGACCCTTTTTTTCGTTGGTATGATGAAGAAATTGGAGGAAGATCAATTTAAATATCATATGGAGCAAGAGGTTGACATTTATAATATACCTCAAAAGGAGGCTTGTGGAGACATGTATAGCCCAATTATAGCTATGCTACAAAATATTAAGGAAGCTATCCCATTGTTTATTCTTGTTGAAGTAGATCCTAAGAGATTGAACTAAAGCCTAATTAACCTTTTCAATTTGACCATTTGTTTATGGATGAAAACCTACAAAATATCAAGGTTGACACCCCAAGAGCTTCCAAAGTGAATTATAAAAGTGACTAAAAAAATCTAGAATTGGGATTAGAAATAAAAGAAAGAGGAAAACCAATCCGACACTATACATTACTAAAAAATAATATAGTAGCCTTAAGGGTATCAATAGTTTTTGTTCAAGGGATGAAGATGGCCATGTTTAAAAACTAACATATCACCACAAAAATATAATAATATTGTTTGAACTTGTATTAAGAAGTCCACTAATAACATCTTTAGAGATAGACTCCCATGACTAAGAGAGAATAGAAAGAGGTTGATAAAAACTAGTTTTGTGATTTGTAGGCTTAGCTTGGCTACAAAGAGAGCATAGATGAATGAAGCATTTCACTTGCTTCCTCATAAGTAGGAACACCCAATTGATTCAACTTATATAACCAAACATATCTAATTGTGAATTGCAAGAAGGGGGTTTGGTTGGTGATAATGGAAAGTTAAAGAGCATGCATAATTGGTCTAAAAGATATATTAGAAGAAAACTTACATTTTTTATCCTCAAATGTAGTAAATATAACATCTAGGATGTAATGATTTGGTAGGATGACAACTCAACAAATCAAGAACTTTATTGGTAGTTCCATTTCTATATTTATTGACTAAGTGGAATTATTGAAAATATGAGGCCCATTTCAACTAACATTATTCTTAAATTTTAGATTGTGAATTCAAAAACATAAGGGGTTGATGATCAATGTGAAGATTTTTCCTTACCAATAATGTAATGCCTCCATTATTTTAAGGCTTGAAAAAATACACAAAAATCATTATCATAGGTGTTATAATTGAGCTTGACTATAGAGAGGCCTTCATAATGATAGGCTACAAGATGTCCTCCATATTTAAAAATCACTCCAATAGCATAGTTGGAAGCATTTGTCTCAGTGTAAAAGTGTTACTAAATAATCCATTCTAATCAATAACAAAACTTAGGTATTTGATAGAGCATTGACCAAAGAACAATTTTTCCATCTTAGCTTGAAGAAGTTGTTGCCATTGAAGATACAAATTAGTGAAAACATGTAAAATATGATCTTCTAAATACTTATTAAACATAAGCATATCATTTGAATACACATAAATGGATATCTTTTAAAATAATTTTCACTATATATTTAATAATATATTATATATACACATACACATGTTTATGTGTTAGATGCATAGGAAAATTGAGAGGGAGGGTGAATCAATTGTACATTAAAACATTCATCCCTCATTAACTTTCAAACCCTTATCAAAATTTAAACCCTCATTAAGCATTAGCATAATGTAAACATGTGAAACAATAATACAAGCACAACTATACACAAGAGAACACCAGATTTACATGGAAACCCCTATGTAGGGAAAAACCACAGTGAGTATTAGCTCACATATATATGAATAACAACATCGAATACCATTAGGTTCACTACCAAGGGATCACTACCCAAAAAAGAAGAATGGCTCACTATCGGGCGGATCACTACCAAGGGCTCATTGCCCACAAGAAAGAAGAATAGAAGAAACTGTTATATGGAGATTCACTATCTTAGAGCAATAGGAGAAATCCACCACTGTAAATCTATGCCATTTGTAACCTTTGGCTCACTTCCTCCAACAACTTCAAACAAACTAAGAATGTAGACACCTTTTGTTCACTGCATCCAGAGTCAGAGGCATTGAAGCTAGCACTCAGATCACCAAACTTGATCACATTTGCACCATTTTCACACCTTAAAACATCTCTAACAGCTCACCTTGCATTTATACCATCCATGACCTAAACAATCTTAATTAGGTTGGCCTCAATGAAACGTATGCACCTCAAACGTGCAACACCAAAATAGGTCGGTACCAAACATTTCCACAATGGAAAGAAGTGAAGATAGACCATGCCAAGGGTTAAATAGGACCCAAATATATATCAACATGCTACTCATCACATCCATAAACAACAAAAACCTCCACAATTAGTGTTGGCATGACAGGATAACCAAACCTACACTAACACTAACAAGTGACCACATACACACCTCTCTAGGCTTAAAAAACATGTGAAACACACAAAAAAAACTTTATAGTATCCACACCACATCTCACAATATTCTAGCATCATCAAAATATTCAACACCACTTCCACAACCACCTAAAACTAAAGAATACTTTCATATGGCGCATCAGGATGCACTACCATAGAACTCCAACACAATAACTAAACTTTCAGAGCAACTCAACACCAAAAACTCTAGGGGAAGATAAATACAGATAATATAAGCATGTTCCCAAATTTGCAAGAAAAGAAACCTCACTACAGAGAAATGTGGAGCAATCTCATTTCTCCCAAACAACCTTCTTCACAGGCATAAACTTTGTCAAACACAACTTCCACTGACACACAATCCAAAACCTAAAAATCTAGATATAGAACCTCTAAACACCTTTGATCATCACATCCAAACCACACAAGCATATCTTCAACCACAAATAAATGCATAACACAACACCGAACACACCTCTATCACACTGCACACTCTTTTATTCATTTTTTCTTAAAAGCACTTGGAAACCAAGTGAACTAGTTGCATCAGAATCACCAACACAACACTACAACACCTTCTCATCATGACTACAACATCTACAATACCAACAATCTCCACACTAGGGGTTGACATCAATGTGACATCAAACCACAACATATCCACACTTAGAAAGTTAGTACTGACAACACCACCAACAACTCCAACACTACAAATCTCCAACAATCTCCATACTTTTGACATCAATGACCAACTATTGAAATCAATGACAACATCAATAACATACTTGCAACAATCTCCCCCTTTGTCATTGATGGCAACACTAGCTCTAAAAAACAATCAACAACAAAAACAACTCTACATTAAGCAACACTCCCTCTTACTGGGGTACACTTCACTCTCTCCCTTTACCTCTATTCTTTAGACACCATTCACTCCCCATTTCTTGAGGATTTATTCAAATATTACTCCTCCCCCATGTTTTTCAAACCCCCCTTTGACATCAATGGCAAAGGGCAACATCTTTCCCTTTAACAACACTTGCATAGAATTTTTATTTTCTAATCTCCCCCTTTGACATCTACATACATCACTTTGACACCACTTGCACACTTCTCTTTATGCAACACCAACAAGCAACTACTCTCTCTCCACTACTCTTATCCATACAATTCTTACTACTACACACTGCACTACTCATTATTCACTTCTCCCTCTACTTCTTTCTCTTTTTTACACACTCCTCTTAGGGAAACAAGATATTTTTCACCAAACTACACCACTCACACTACTACCTACCCCCCCCCAAGAGGTATCCTTCAACATCAGTTTAGGACCAAGAATGTATCTTGAAATACTTCTTGGATAGATGCACCAACCTATGCATCTAGTTGAAAGAAGGAGGGGCAATAACCCCTAACTTCTATCGAAGATACTCAAATGTGTCTTTAGGAAGAGCCTTTGTAAAAATATCTGCAACCTAATCCTTTGTAGGCACATACTCCAACTTCACATCATTCTCTACAACTTTTTCTCTTAGAAAGTGACACTAGATAGAGATATGTTTTGTTCTTGAATGCATTACTGGGTTCTTTGAAATATTTATATCACTTGTATTTTCACATAAGATAGAAATAGATTCATCATATGATACTATGATATTCTTTAATGTCTGCTTCATTCATCACACCTGTGTACAACATGATGTTGCTGCAATATATTTTGCCTCTATAGTGGATAATGATGTTGAATTCTACTTCTTCCTCAACTATGAAACCAATATGCTTCCAAGAAAGAAAGAGCCTCTACTTGTACTTCTTTTGTCATATGTAAAACTTTCCCAATTTGCATCTGTATATGCACTCAAAGATAAATTAGTATCCCTAGGATACCATAAACCATATTTCATAGTGCCCTTTAAGTATCTAAATATGCTCTTTACTACTGCCACATGTGATTCTCTAGGATCTTCTTGAAATCTTACCACATGAAAAACTCAATGCATGATATCATGTCTAGTAGAAGTTAGGTATAACAATCCACCAATCATTGATCTATACTTGCTATGACTTGTCTTAGGAGATTCATCATTCTTGCTCAACTTACAACTAGTAACCATAGGGGTACATACTAGTTTAAAATCCTCCATCCCAAACTTATTCATCATTTCCTTGACATACTTTAACTGAGAAATGAAAATATAATTTTCTAATTGATGGATTTGTAATCCAAGGAAGAAATTCATCTCCCCACACATTGACATCTAAAACTCATTTTTCATCTCATCTACAAACTTCTTACACATACCTTCATTTCGTCTAAAGATTATGTCATCAACATATACCACCACAATCAAGATTTTTCCTCCAACTTTGAAGTACAAGTTTCTATCTGTAACACCTTCTTTGAATCCTTGCTATAATAAGTACTTATCCAATCTTGCATACCAAGCTCTAGGAGTTTGTTTGAGTCCATACAATGCCTTCTTCAACCTGCAGACCATATCACCATCATCTGATAACTCAAAACCTTTTGGTTATTCAATGTACACTTCTTCTTATAACTCACCATTCAAGAATGCACAGTTGACATCCATCTGATATACCTTGAAGCCTTTATGTGCTGAAAAAGCCAAAAACATCCTAATGGCTTCCATCCTTGCCACCAAAGCAAAATTATCTTTAAAATATATACCTTCCACTTGTGAGTAGCCCTTACACACAATTTTAACCTTATTTCTGACAACTTTTCCATCCTCATTCAACTTGTTCTAGAAAATCCACTTAGTTCCTATCACATTATCATTTGTTGGTGTTGGGACTAGCTCCCAAGTCTGATTCTTCTTAATCTATTCCAACTCTTCTTTCATAGCCTTGATCTAATTCTCATCTTTGCATGCCTTAGTTACTATTTCAGGTTCTACCTTTGAGAGGAAACAAAAGCTTACATATTCCTTTGTCAAAGTAGCTCTTCTTCTTGTCAATACACCTTTTCTCTTATCTCCAATGATTTGATCTTTAAAATGATTCTTCTACACATACTTAGGAGTCTTAGGGATCTTTTCTAAAGCTTCTTCCTCTTCAACTATCATCTCTTTTTCTTTCTCTTAATTTTTTCTTCTTCAATGCAAGGGGGTTCATCAAATTCATATCCTTGTATTAACACAAAACTCTGATGTGGCTATTCATCCACTTTCACACTTACACTTTCAACAATCTTCTTCAATCATTTATTATAGCATCGGCATGCTTTTCTTCTTGAAGAGTATCCAAGGAAGATTCCTTCATCAAATCTCGCATCAAACTTTCCTAAGCTTTCTTCATCTCTTTTGATATAGCATTTACTTCCAAACACTCTGAAATATTTCATAGTAGGAGGTTTTCCATACCATAACTACAAGGAGTCTTTGAACTTGAAACATCAGAAAATAGGTTGGGAGAAAAGGGGTTCACCAAAATAATAATAGATAGACCTATTCTCCTTTATTTCATTAGGAAATGAGATCCACACAAAGAATTTCCTTACAACCCTTAGGTGAGTCAACTCAATGTGTGAATCTTTAGTTTTCCTTATGACTGAAGGATGGGGGTCAAGTTCAAACAAAACTTAGGGGAGAAAAACTAAAAATAGTAAGCTAACACCAAAATGCAATTTAACACTTGGAACAACAAGATTAAACTCAATACTAACAGAACCTACAATCAAATTGTAGATCAGAGAAGGGTATATCTAAGAGTACCTTTCACCAAAATTCAATTTCTAAAGTTGATCTGGGACTCATTCACCCATGGGCGAATGGGTCCTTTGTTAGGGTTCTTCTGCAAATTTTAGGAGCCTTTGGTCCTATCTCTGCACTTCCAGATTCTCTAAGTTTTAGTGTTGGAAAATCATGAATAAATTATGTAGATGAGTTTCCATGAGATGATAGCTTTTATGAAAAATTTTACAACTTTGACAACTCCTTCAATTTTTCTTTTCAAGAGATCTTCAAGTCTTCTTCAGCCTAGATCTACAAACACAACATGAAAGGGGAAAATTGTTTGTTTTTTAGTGAATTGGGGTTTACCTTGGTCAAACCCCATTTTGGTAATCAAACCTTGAAATGAAATGAAATATGAAAGGGGGAATGAAGAATGAACAAATCTATGTTACCACTCAAAAAACCCTTGAATAAACCTTGGAATGGAAATCTAAAACTTACATGAAATGGCTTCAATGGATGTGGATCTTGAACCTTGAATCTTGCATGAAATAATTGTAATATAGGGGGATTTGCTACTCATGAGTTCTCTTCATTTAGAGAGCCTCACGGGGCGAACTTCCCTATACCACCTCAATGGAATAGCGGTGAGAGTTTTAGAATCCAAAAGAGTAGGTCACAGAGATTTTTTGGACAAACTGACAAGCTCTCGGCCAAAGGACGTCAACACAGAAATTAGACGACAACACGATGCGCTAGCATCCCAAAGGCACGCTGGAATCTTGTAGGGACTAGAGAATGAGTTTATCTCAAAAAATAGCAAAGTGAATGCTTTTATCTAATTGCTAAGAACTTCTAGAATTCCAAAAAGCAACAGGAAGTAATAAGACTGAAATGAAGTGAAATAGAGATGATAAAGACAAGGAGAAGAAAGGAAATAATTACGATCATGCGAGTGATGAAGCTTCCAACTTGTGAGTGTCTTCAATACCTACACACAAGAGGGAGAGGGAAATTTTGGCTGTATAGGGGCTTGCCTCAGTCAAACCCCATTTTGGTGTTCCCAACTCCACGGACAACCAAATGGATGGAGGGAAAAATAGAAATGAAGTAAAGAGCACTTAAAGCACTACAAAACAATGTTATGCTACTCACCAAATGATAGAGGAGAGGAGTGAAATCTTACCACCTCCACCAAGAGCACTCAAGGCTAATGTGAGAGAAAATGAGAGAGACTCAAGCCTTTGTTGCAATGCTGTTTTGTTCCACACTTGCTCTATTGAAGTGGTGGAGTGTTGATGTTGCTGCTGTGAAGTGTAAAGTGTCTGGAGCTTGAAGAGACAGTGAAGAAGTTGCTTAGAGATTGTGGAGAGATGTTAAAGCTTGTTAATGAAGTCCATAAGTGGTGAAGAGATGTGTAGAAGATGGAAGAGGATCTGAAGAGGTGAAGAGATGTAATGCTTGTTCAAGGGGTGAATATGAAGAAGAGATGAAGAGAAATGGCCATATTCAGGTTGGTCATCTGAAGAGGGCATTACAAATTGACCCCCAATGGGAAGTGTAACTCCTCTATAGGCTCCAGACGCGGGAATCTATCAGGGACATAAGCGCACCGCATAGACATCTGCGTGTTGCACGAGCATCTATGACAAAAATGCCTCCACCAACACTCAAAACAAGAACCAAGTGTGATTCAAGCAGCGGGCTTAGGTGGAATTAAGCCTTTGAACTTGGTTTTCTAAGGTGGACAAAGGAAAAAAGAGGAATTGCACATAGGGTGCAAATTCGATCTTATACATTTTGCCCCCACTTTAGCGAGCATAAATATTGATGACTGCTCGGTAAAGTAGATCAAGAAAGATTAAGGTTAGAAATGTATACCTGAACCGTCAAGGAAGTAGATAATACATTAGACAAGAAGAACCTGCAACAAATAGAAATTTTAGGGCATAAAAAGCTAAAGGATTCAAGTCAGCAAAGTAAAGAGACCTCAATGTAAAAGGTTGTCTTAGTACTATGTGTCATCCCCAAACAATATATAGAAGAGTTTTAAGATGAAGAAAGAAGGAGCATATACTCAGGATGAATAAAATGCAGATATTTTATCTAGTATATACAAGAGAGAAGAGAGAGATGAACAAAGCGTGTGGTGAAAGCAAAACCCACTCAGGAGTAGAACCTGCACCACAAAAGAGGTGATAAAAGCAATCCCCGCTCAAGGAGGAAACCCATATCACCCAATGTAAAGGAGCTCTACAGGTTCTCTGTCCTGTAGAGAGGTATCCCCCAAGATCTCTCACATGGAGGAAAACCAAAGGAAGCAAACTCCACAGAGTCAAGAAGTAGTGAACCATCTACCCGCAGATAGAGTGTGTCAAAAAGTGGCAACACGTCTACCCGTAGATAGGACATGTCAAAAAGCGGTCGATCACGCAGACCGTGAAACTTTCAAAGAGGTCCCTCGGGGACCCTTCAAAAGGAGAGGGGTCCACTCAAGGGACACATTGTTTGAAAAGAGAGGTCTAGTCAGGCTGCCCCCAAGCTAGAAGCCAAGTTATGAATTAGGTCTAGTTTGGCTGCCCCCAAGCTAGATGCGAAAGAATTCATTCAAGAGAAAAGCTTTCAAAGACATACCATGGGAACCCTTCAAAAGGAAGAGGGTCCACTCAAGGGATGCTTCATTTGAAAGAGAGAGCAAAGAGAGGGGACCTTAAGAAGGACACACATTTCTGAGATGAGTTATCACTACCCCCAACATATAGGGGAGGAGAATCATGCAAAACACTTATAACAGGATAGAGGTAAACCTTGATATCACTTGTCAAGAAAAGAAAAGGAAGGTGCATCATTCAAACGGGAGTTTGATGGCACCTAAATCAAGAAGTTGTTGAATTTTTTCCTTCAAGGCTTTACATTCGCTAGTGGAATGGCCAAGCACTTGATGGTATGCACAAAAAAGATGTTTATTCTTATGAACTTTCTTGTGTGTAGGAGAAGGAAGAGTGATCAAGCAGGATTTTAGAAGCCGCAACAAAATACACTCTTGTTTGAACAAAGGACGAGGAGCGAGAAGCAATCCTTTCTCTTGTGGAGATAGGTTTGAATTCTCACAACAACAAGAAGGCACAAAGATAGAAGACAAAGGAGGAAGAATGTTTTCAATAGAACAAGGTCGAGAAGAATTCTTTTCATTCAGCCATGGCTCTTGTTTAGATCATTCATTTGAGCAACCAAGTCCAAAATTATGCTGATGGGGTTTAAATTCTATAGGGACCTGAATGCCTTGTTTTTTATGCCCACAACCTTTACGCTCGTAGCCATATTTAGAAATAAGCTTAAAGTTGGGGCCATAACGTGTTTGTAGATCTTGAAAAGGAGGATCCTCATAGAGAGCATTGTCCCAACAATGGGGATCACACTCCACTATGGGATCACCAACATCCTCTTTAACAGGATTGTCGATGTTATCCTCCTTGGCAGAAGCGTAATCCTCTTCTTCAGAAGGAGGATCAACACCAAGAACATTACAATTTGCATTCACCTTACCCTACAATACAAAAGAGTAACCATCTTCGATAGTGGGTGTGAATGATGTTATTGGAAGGTCTAAGTGGATCGAGTCGACTTTATATTCTCCAATAAAGGATTCTGTAAATTCTAAAGAACATCAATCATCCCAAGACATGCATTCTCTTGAGAAGAGGTAGAAGGAGCACACTTAGGGCTCCTTGCTTTAGAAGGATCTTCTTCAGGGAAATTTATCTCAAGAGTACCCTTTGTAGTAGGTACTTCTGGAGTAAACATCGACACATTGGAAGACATTGAAGGGATAAGAGTAGGTACAACCGAAGCCTGACCAGAAGCTGCCATCTCACATAAGTGCATAGCATCAAGGTTATTCTTGACTGTGACTACTCAATCGTTAGCAATGAACCTAATATATTTATGCAAGGTAGATGGAACTGCACCCATAGCATGAATCCATGGTCTACCAAGAAGAAGGTTACTTGGTAACTTTTATGCCACAACATATACAAGGGTAGGTACAGTAATAGGTCCAAGCTGCAAAGGTAATACTATCGTACCTAGAGCTTGTCGCACAACATTATCGAACCCACAGATAACAAAAAAAGAAGCATTAATAGAAGATGAGTCAATATTAATCTTAGGCAATAGATCGATGCTACATACATTGAGTGTCAAACCGGCGTCAACGAGAGTTCATCTAATACGAGAGTTCATCGATGCTACATACATTTATTAATGTTTGTAACGTCTGAAAATGAAACAAGCTTTTGCACAATAGAAACAAGGAATATTAGAAGCACACATGCATACAATACTAAAATCTAGAATGCAAATTCATACGTTAAGCAACAAAGAACATGGGAAAGTAAAAACGTAATTAAAACTAGAACAATCTCACCAATTTTCAAGCGTATTTCCATGAATTATCTCGATTGCCCTTCTCCATTTTGCTTGTGTAGTATAATTGCCCTCAGTTTACAAGTTCGTGCAAGTATAGCCTAAGATAATGATTAGAAAAATATCGAAGATTCAAGACAAAGGTGCTCTCAAAAGTTATCAAATTCGCGAGAGAGATTGGAATGAAGAATGACAAATCAATTTATAGAAAATTGATTATTCGAACGACAGGCCAAGATTGAAAGATCAACAGACGGTTGAGATTGACTGATTAGACATGCAATTAGATAACTGATAGTATTGACATGAGTCATTCGAATTAGAAAATAGAATTAAAGATTAAATGAATGATTTAATCTTCAGTTCGGCATTCGAAAACATAAGAAATATCTTTGCATGACAAAGATGAAGATTGATTATAACGACTCTCTGTTCGAATGCATGCACAACATTTAATTAATTAAATAAGAATATTTAATTAATATGCATGTACACGCAAATGAGTTAGAACTGGAGGATTGCATGATTAGACGAAGAGATTACTCGAAGACGCCACTCAGACATTAAATCAATAGTTAACTGAACGATTAAAATAGATGTCGAGTTGAGTAAAAGTGAATACTTAGATAACTCACATACTTATCTAAAATATAGAAGAATGTGTTAAAATAGACTTAATGAATTAAATAATTCATTTAATTCAAGACTCGATATTTGAAGAATAATTAAATAAATAAGATTTATTTAATTAAGGACGAGGATTTAAATGAATAATTAAATAAATAATGAATTTATTTAATTATAGTTGAAATATGATAAAGTAAATTAAATAAGAATTTATTTAATTTAGGAAGAATAAGGTTAATTAGTAAGATAATTTTTTTTTTTTAAAAGGTGCAATGCACCCATATTATTAGGGGTAAACGCTTTTTTGACCGGAGCTATGAACCGGGTACAACAAACCACAAGAAACAACCAAACCCGCGAGCACAAAGGCCCAGTGAAGGCACAAGGCCTGCGAGCACTTTGACCCAGCGAGGGTTTGAACCCTGGTGGCCGTCACTACAACCAAGCGACTTGACCACCGAACCACGCCCTTATCGGCTAATTAGTAAGATAATTAAATAAGAAGCGTTTATTTAATTAATTAGATAGAATAAAGAAAAGTGTGAATTAATTAAATATTTAAGATTATTTAATTAATAGAAGAATTAATGTTAAGGTGAGTAATTAAATAATTAAGATTATTTAATGAAGACCATGAATTATGAAGAATATGGAAGTCACAAGCTTAAACCATATTTTGGTGTCTATATTTGCCCCTCTTTGATACAATGTCGTTTCAGCTTTGTGTCAAAGAAAGTCGATGAAAATATGCCCCAGTAGTGCTCCAGATTAGAATAGGTGAAGGTATGCCCCCTCGAGAAAAGTGACAAATTTCCGAAATGTGCAGAAAAATTTGGAAATGCACCCGATTAGTCCAGTAGATAGGCAGAAATGCAATGCAGTTGACGGAATTAGGTTCAGACATGGGAGGGACGCGTACGGGATGATAGAAAACGGAAGTTTACATGGCCAGTAGGAAGAAAATGCCACCTAAGCCCTAGATATATATTGGAATTGGGGTGAAAAACTATTCATTTTCACCCACCCAGCTTAGAGATTTCAAAATTTTGCTCTGACTTTCAGCGAGGATGTCTCCAGTTCCAGCCACCCATCATCATGCCTACAGGATCAGGACATTCCAGAGACCAATCGGCACGGACCCCCCGGTATGTACCTAAAACTTGTCTTTTGAAATTTTTTAATTTGCACGCATTTTAAGGTATTATTGAATTTTTAGTTGTGCGTCGCATTTTAATTTGCACCGCATCTGTATGCGCGAATGACGCATCTGCTTGCGAAAAGCCGCATGTGCATTTTAACGCCGACCGTTTAGGCTTAGTTTAGAAAAGAACCGCATGTGTTTATTTTGTAACGCATTTGATATTTGTGATGCGCATTTGAAATTTTGCTACGCATGTGCATTTTATTATACGCATTTGTTTATTTTGATACGCATGTGATTGTTTGAAACGCATATGCATATTTATATCCGCATTTGCTTATTTAGAAACGCATTTGAGATTATGCAACACAAATGTTAATTTTAGCATGCATTTGATAATAATTAACCGCATTTGATTAATAATGACGCACTTGTAATTTGTGGACCGCATTTGTAGAAAAGCGACGCATGTGTTAAAAATGTGACGCATCTGCAAAAATAACGACGCATTTGCATTTTATGTCAAAACATTCATTTTTCACTAGGGTAGATGATTCAGGCTAACATGAGGCATGTTGTTGCAGGTTGTTCTTGACCCTATCTACACACGTGAGTCGAGACCCACGACATTTCGATTCAGAGACAGCCTATGGCCGGCCGAGCGACGGACTCTATGGCATTTGGGTTTGTTGCACGTGACCAATATGCCCCAGATTAGGGCAAATCGGGGTTTACTGACAGCACTTTGCGAGCGGTGGCACTCAGAGACATCTTCCTTCCACCTTCCGACTGGAGAGGCCATGGTGACTTTGGAGGATGTGTATAGGATTTTGAGGCTACCAATTAGAGGGACACGGGTGGTCTATGATACCCAGAGGGGTATAGCTGAGATGTGTAGGTATTACCCCCATGCTGACGTTAGACAGCTAGGGGTTGATGACTATGAGATTAGATGGCAGGTATTGGCCCAAAGATATAGACAGTTAGATTGTCTAGTAGCGACACTGATAGGTGGTATTATACTGCCTGATCACTGAGGTCATGGATTCCCTATAGGATGGGGAGAGATGTTAGTGGGCATGGTTGAGCGCTGAGTCGTATATGCTTGGGGTTCGTGTGTGTTGGGGATGCTATACTTCCACCTTCATGACATTGCCTATAGAGAGGCGCAGTCGATGAGCTGCGGTACCACACTGCTGATGGTATGGGCGTGGGAGCACATCGCTATATTTAGACCACCGGTTACAGTTGATGTACCTCATGGAGCGCCATATGCATTCCGTTATGTGGGGGCCACTACTCAGCACCATATTGGGGACACTGGTTATTTCAGACACGCGATAGATCTGATGCAAGAGTTCACATGGAGACCGTACCTGGGCTATGAGGTATGGTCAGATGAGGACGAGCACTTGCCATATTGTAGATAGACACAGTATCTAGTGGGACGGACAGTCTCCCACATGCATATTATAGAGCGGTAGTTGCCAGATCGGGTACTGAGACAGTACGGAGAGGTACAGGATGTGCCTCGAGGGAGAGCAGAGTTTGTGCGATCATCGCGAGAGGTCCTACTGTGGGGGCCAAAGATTCCAGTCGCCACTACAGAGGCAGACATTGATGGATTACAGGCGCAGCCATGGGGATGGAGGGGTGGACCAGCAGATCCAGGGATGACCCCAGCTTATGATCAGTGGTGGGCATTGCACAGGTCGATTCCCTTGACAGATCCAGGGCAGCCAGCACCGGTAGAGCGGCGTGTTAGAGGTCCCAGAGGCAGACGCGGCAGAGGAGGTGGTCGAGGAGGCAGAGGAGGCTGAGGTGATGGTGGGGATGATGGCAGAGGTGGCCGACGTGGAGGAAGGAGAGGGAGGCATGGTCGACGAGGACGAGGAGTAGCCTTGTCACCGATCCGAGAGGAGAGGGGAGGAGAGGAGGATGTGGCCATGCTAGATGTGGCCAGAGGTGGCTAGGAGGAGTAGCCAGCTAAGGCAGTTATCCCAGACATCCCTGACATCCCAGTAGAGGCAGAGGCAGGTGCCGAGGAGGTAGTTGCAGAGGAGGCCGTTGGAGAGGAGGCAATGGGAGGGGCTGATTGATGCCCTTGGATTGCTAGGCGCCTACCAGGAGGATGATGAGGAGGAGGATGATCATGAGAGAGAGATCAGGGATCAGATCCTGGAGGAGTTGGATGAGGAGGAGGATGGGAGGCAGGAGTCCCGCCCAGGGATGATCTGAGAGAAATGATTACCCGATGTTTTCTGAGCCAGTTGCCTCCTTGGAGGAAACTTGAGATAGAAGTGGTGATAAGGAGAGATGCCCTCTGAGGGTAGAGAGCCGAACCTTGATGGAGAGATCGGTACATGTGATTGGCGGGGAAGTGGCCAGGGTCTGAGCTCGGGGACATTATGTACAAGACCGTCGGCCAGCATTTGCAGGAGAGTTGAGTCGAGGAGCCGGTGAGGAGGAGGATACTAGAGACTTAGTATGAGGCCCAGAGGTTCCCTTAAGAGAGCGGGCTCGACACTGATGACCTGGTAAAGTGATCTCGAGACCAGGGACCCACACAGACGATGAAGCCTGAGAGGAGTGGATCAATACGTAGAAGCGGGGAGCCATGTAATGAGACCTCCACATTTCGAGATCCCGGCGGGTTCGGCCATGGATCCTCCCTACACCTCCCAGAGCATGATAAAGCGTGTGATTCGGGATAAGTCTGATTTAGAAGTCCATTTGAGACATTGTATTTTGATCCGATAGCCTGCGGGCTTCCATGTATTTATGATACATTATGACATTGTGATGTGACACATATGAGCGATATGTATATATGATTTTGGCGGCGATTCTTATGATATGCATTGTCTATTTATTGATTATGCAATCTTGATTTATACATGTGATGTTTATATGATATGCCTATGTGATGGATGGTTGTATGTACTTTATGTTGTTTATGCAACTAATGCGATAAATTTGATTCTATATGACATATGATTCTATATGATTATGAGATGCAATGTGATGCTATATGTATAATGACATGTGATGCTATACAAATGTAATATGATGTATGTATTTACAGGTTATTACTTATGATATGCAATGTTAAATGATGATTATTGTCTATTATGCCATGATAATCTAAATGTGACATATGCCTATATATATGTATGTTTCTAACATGTATGTTGATGCAGGATGATGTATACCATTTTGTGTCACAGGACTTCGTCATAATGCAAGAAAGAAGAATTGTTAATGCGGAATGGAAGATCGACAAAGAATGAAAAGATAGAAGATAAATGTTAGTGTTAGGAATCTTCGATATTTTACCGTATCACAAAAGGTATTGCACTTTATCATCATTGGGCGGGACTAATACAAATGGAGACAAACACTAGGATATGACATAAATCAAGGTGTACAAGGTCATCCACTTGCTAATAACAGATAGTCGCAGAAAAGGATTGTCACTAACTCATACTAAGGACACAAGTTGCCCCAGTCTTTTTGTCAGGACAAACCACAGACAGCAAACAAAAGAAAAGACAGGTCATGAGACATCATTGCTCCTCTAAATCCTTCATGGGACATCCTTGAAGAAACTAGTAACATGACTCAAAATCAAATTTAAAAGACAATCGACAGACAGCAGTCAAAGAAAATAGAATTCTGATATGTCGTTGCTTCTCTAAATCCTTCATGGGACATCATTAAGAAAGCTAGTAACATGAATCCTAGTCATCAATTCAAGATAAATGACAAGATAAATAAGCCAATAAAGTCAAAAATCCAATGAAAATATTTGCCAAAAATATGATTTGTTTGTTTGATTTGTTTGATTGATTGAGCCTGGTTGCAGGAGATACACATACCGGATAAGACTGTGAGTCTGGTTTCGATGTTATGACTATCTGTATAAGGCATGACAAAGCCTGGTTTCAGAAAGACATGTATCGTATAAGACGTTGAGTCAAATGTCGTTGATGTGATAACCCATGTAGGCTATGTTTGATTATTTGACCTTGTCGATTATGCGGGAAGGACTCATCTGGACACAGACATAAGTTGATTGTTTTGATAAGTCTATTTCCAAGAAGGACACATCCTGTAGCGAGGGCGGTTGGTTGATGTTTGAATTGTTTTGTTTGGCAAGTTGTTTGATTTGACTTAGAGACATTGCTGACTTGTTCACCAGATTGATGCATGACTTGATATGATATACAGACAATTGACTATGTGTGACGACAAACCCTAAAGGACTGACCTAGTGTGGCCTCGGGGGCTCATCGTGTGATGTGCCTTGCCTACGTTGTACCTTGAGACCTAAATGGATTAGAACTTGGCTGGCCAGGCAAAGTGACTACAAATAAAGGGCGTGTGTAAGAGAGTAGATGAAGCCCGAACCTAATGGAGGTACGACTGAAATGACCTCGGAGCTCATCGCTTGATGGCCTTGCCTACGTTGTACACGCAGAGGCCTCGTAGTTCGACACGACCAATGACCTTATCATATAGACAGATGTATTGACGCAAGACTTTATACATACAAACCTAAACGGACTGACCTAATGCCTCGGGGGAACATCGGCAGATGGCCTTGCCTACGTCCAGTCGCAGAGGCAACGTAGTTTGACATGACGACAAAGACTGACAAGTGCGACTGACTCTGACTCTATTTTTTGGATTTTTTGAAGTTTTTCAATTTTTTGTGTTTTCTCAGGTCATTTTGCGATGTTTTTGGATTTTCATGGTTTTACGTCTTCAACACAGCCAATGTAAGAACCAATGTGACGCAGGTCAAGTGTCTGCCCCCAGTCGAGTATAAGACCAACTGACTATGAATAGAGTGAGATGGGGGATATGAAATGCTCTCGATGTCAATCATTCCAAGCTATGGAAAAGACTACCACTTATTAGGACTGATATATACAAGTGATGGACATAAAAGGTAAAAGATATATATAGGATAGTGGACTATGTACACGAATGTGGGCTATGTACAGGGATAAGGGACTATGTATAATGAAGTGTGCTATGTACAGGGAAGTGGTGTATGTACAAGATAGATTAGAATAATAGTAGACAAAGGAGTAGAGTTGAGTACACATAGCGCCTGTTTGCCAAGTTTTCACCATGGTACCTATCCAAAGCGCCACTGAAGTGGTTTTCACCATTGGACAATTGATTTTTCTTTACTATTTTCCATATTAACTAATTTTTTTGGTGTTACCAAGACGCCTGTTTGCTAGGTTTTCACCTTGATAACGATTTTTTTGATTTTCTAATTTTTTTTTTGTATTTTTGCTAAATAAGACAAAGGCTCCCAGAAGCTATGCGTAGAACTTCTTCAAATGCATACTATTGATTGGTGATGACAATGGTTCGCCTTCAGGAGTAGAGAGTTGATACGCTCCTGATCCAAAAGCTTCTATAACAACATAAGGTCCCAACCAATTAGGTTCAAACTTTCCTGGTTTGTCTCTTTCTGCTTGATTCTTTGGGTTCTCCATTAAAACCAGGTCACCAATGTCAAAATTTATGTTTAAGACCCTCCTGTTATAGCTACGACGAAGGAGATTCTGATATGCTTGAAGATGGTCCAGTGCCTTTTGTCTTCGCTCATCCAGGAATTCTAGTTCATGGAGTCTCGACACTCGATACTCTTCATCATCAATGTGGCCTTTTAGGGATACCCTTAGGGAAGGAATCTCGACCTCAATAGGCAAAATGGCTTCAGATCCAAAGACAAGTGAGTATGGGGTAGCACCAGTGGGAGTACGGATACTTGTACGATAAGCCCATAAGGCAGGGTTAAGCTGTAAATGCCAGTCACGACCAGCATCATTGATAGTCTTCTTGAGGATTCTAATGATGGTCTTGTTAAATGCCT
>VDFB02364773.1:0-24790 GCA_007258455.2 Sequoia sempervirens
TGATTCACCTAAGGCAAAGTAGACTAGATATAGATCCATGATTGGTGGATTGTTTTATTTGACTCAAACTAGACCTGATATCATGAATTTCGTATGTATAGTTACAAGATTTGAAGCTGATCCTAAGGAATATCATGTAACTGCTATGAAAATGATTTTTAGATACTTGAAGTGGACAGTTGATTTTGGCCTATGGTATCCTAGAGATGATGACCTTACTTTGAGTACCTTTATTGATGCTAATTGGGCATGAGATGTGAATGACAAAAAGAGTAGAAGTGGTGGTGCATTTTTCTTGGGAAAGAAGCTGATTTCATTGTTAAGTAAAAGAAAAATGCCATTTCTTTATCTACTGCAGAGGCATAATACATTGTTGTTGCAAACAATTGTACTCAAGTATTGTGGATGAAGCAGATGTTGAAAGATATCAGAGTTGTGTATGATGAGCCTATTACTGTATTCTATGATAATTCAAGTGCAATTAATATTTCTAAGAATCTAGTGCTACATTCAAAAAACAAGCATATATCTATCAAGTTTCACTTTTTGAGAGAGAAGGTGAGTGAAAAGGAAGTTAGATTGGAGTATGTGCCTACTAAGGAACATATTGCATACATCTTTACCAAATCATTGCCTAAAGATAATTTTGAGTATCTTAGAGGGAAGTTAGGGGTAATTACCCCTCCTAATCAAAACTTAGATGTATTGACTTGCATCAGTCCGTGCATTTCATAGTCATATCTTGATTCAGATTGATGTTGTGGTGGATGCTACTCACGGGGAGTAGTCAGATGTTCAGATATGTGATTCAGAGCTTGTGTGGAGAAAGAAACATATTATCTTTCTCATTGATGTCAAAGGGGGAGAAGAGTCATGTGAAAAACTTTGTGGGGAGAAAGAGTCATATGAAAGAGTTGAGGAGAAAAGAGTCAGAACCTAAGGGGGAGTAAGTGCTAAGAGAAATTTGTGTAACTGATGGTGTTTTTCAGATCATGTGTTGCCATCAATTCCAAAGGGGGAGATTGTTGGATAATTGTGGTTGGATTGCTGATATGTGGTTGTCATTGATGTCAACACTATTAGCATTAATGTCCTTAAGGCTGTATATGTCAAGGATATTGAGAAAATTGTAATGAAATAAGTTGCAGGTTGTCAGTGGTGAAGTGAAGTTCAGTTTGTTGGAAAGCTTAGTATGTTGATGGTCAGAGGTTGTGGATTAAAGGGTTTATTTTTGAGTATATCTAGTTTATCCACGTTAAGTTTCAAAGATCTGCATGAAGATTTGATCGAGTTATGAGAAATTATGTTCTGATAGTTATGCATTGCTTCAGTTGGTGTTCCTGATTGAAGATGATGTGATTCCAATAAGTCTAGTTGTTGCAGATGATTCTTCAGTGATTCATGATGCTCATGGATGTTTCTAGATTGTGGTCTATCTATGTTGCACATCCACATTGAACGTGGTGCTCGCGATTGGTGATTTTCTCTTGTGTGTTCATGTTTTTCATGTTCATGGACGACAGGGTAATTGTAGCGTGTTGTGGATCTTTGAGGAATAATTTTTGAAGGTGTTTAATGTTCAAGGATTTTGTTTTGGGTCTTCACTATGTTGTGGCCGACCATGGTTGATTCACATTGAAAATTATTTATTTTTTTGGACCGACAGTTTGTATTCATTTTATTATTTTTTTGAAGCCGACATGTAGCAATGTAATCTCTTGTTGCAGATATATATAAAGATTGTTTATTCCATTTGATGGTAATGCGTGTGTATGAGATGTGTGAATAATGTCCTAATCATTCGAAGGTAGAAGCAGAGTGTGAAGAATTGTTCATGTGCTTAACTGGAATTGTAATCAAGCATTAGTAGATGATATTTTCTCAGTTCAAAATCTGCGAATGTAATCTGAATGTTTTTTAAGACAGTGTGTCTTCCTTTGGGCAATAAGCCTTGTTGTATTTGAGCAGTGAGCTCTAGGTAGTGTGCCTGAATGCATGTGCATTCCCCATATTAGTTTGTTATACTTTTAATCGGGTATAATCTTGTGGACTAACCTCCACTGTGGTTTTTCCCCTAATAGGGTTTCCATGTAAAAAATCTTGGTGTTATGTGTGTTTTTGATGTGTTGATGATTTATGCTTTCATGGTTATTAATCATATCTGAGAATAAGGTTAATAAGTTTAAAATTTTGTGACAACTGATTCACCCCCCTCTTAGTTGTCTACCCTTGTGTTGCCAACAATGAATACATCATCAGATTAAGAGTACAAGTGGAAGAAAAGAAAAGAATTGAATAATGCCTGAATACTATGTTAAAAAGAAAAACTGATGAGTGCACTAGACTTTAACAAGAAGTGGAAAATCTGAGAGCATATTTGGAAAAGGAAATAATTCATGAAGATAAGTTCAAGACAAGTTCTGCAATGCTTGATGAGTTGATTGTTGGACATAAAGCATCTAAAGACAAAGGTGGTTTGGAACTTGAGAGAGGTGAAAGTTCAAAAGAAGATGGAAAGAAGATCAATGAACCTAATAAGACTAGAGATAAGAAGAATAATGACAAGTATTAAAGAAATAATGCAAGAAGACCTCCTATCAAATAACCAAATGCTCAAACGTACTCATCCTTCAATGGTATCTATTATTTCTGCGATAAGTTTGGACATAAAGCAGTAGAATGTAGAAGTAAAATAAATTAGAATGTTTCATCCTTTATTGGTCAATTCTTTACATGCAATAAGTTTGGACACAAAGCAAGTGAATGAATAAATCAAATGAGAAATACATATAACTATGGTAGAATGTTTCAATCTTTCAATGGCTACTGTTATACATACTATCGATTTGGAAACAAGGTTAATAAATGTAGATCTAGAATGAATGAAAACTCTTAGAGGAATGTTGTATGTCATAATTGCAATAAACCTAGACATATTGCTAGATTTTGCAGAAACATAAGAAAGAACAATCCTGATGATCTAGTCTCAAATATTGATCTAATAGAAGTAAAGAAGGAAATAAAGAATATCTAGAGGAAGAAAGAAGAGTTTGAGGAAAAGAAATAATCAAAACTACAAATGATTTTGTACCACCCTTTGGTGTAGATAATTCTCTCAAAAATTGAACCTAGGAAATGACTTAGGGTGAGAAATAACAAAAAATCAAAAATCCACTTTCTGATGTAAGGTTCCATGGTTTGGCATGAAGACATAAGTTGGAGATTATTAGTTTAGATCTTGTGGAGGAAATTTTGGAAGAAAATATGCTTTTGCAGAGCTTTATGGAGTAATTAAGGGTTTGCTATTACACAGTTGAGAGTTGTCATCGACTTTATTGATTGGTGAATTGAATGTGAGTTAGGGTGAATCAAAGGACTATAAGTTTCTAAAATTTGTCTAATTTACTCAATTTTATGTATTTGGGAGTGAATCGAAGTGAATTCAAGAGTTTGGGAAGCAAAGCATTCAAACCCTAGTTTCAGTCAAGCAAAGAAAAGGTATTTACCATTGTCTTAGAATTTTTTTTCAAAGCATTTGAATTATGTAGAGATGACTACACCTATATTAGTGAATGTAAGCGAGAAGCCTCAACCAAAATTCAAGAAGTACCCTATGAAGATATTTGAGAATGACCCGCTCAAATCATTTTTGAGCATTCCACACGAGGTTCTGCCTATAAGACACCAGGGCTTATATCCACGGAAAAATGGAAGAATATAACCATGTGAAATTGATCGACCTGTGGATAAATGAGTTAATTGGAGATGATCACTGGATCAAGCCTGAATATAAAAACCTATTGAAAAATAATTTAGATGTTTGGAAGCTATTTCCAAATTTCACCTATGATGATGCAACTAAGTTTGTAAGAATGTCATTGAGCAGAGTACATGTGATTTCTTCTTATGGACATACAAGCTCGACATGATATCAAAAGAAGTTATAAGGGATGTGACAAGAATTTTTGGTACTGGACTTGTGCCAATATTGAAATATGTAAAGAATAAAGATGTGATGGAATTAACTGGAGCCACATTTGATCATAGGGCTCTCATGGTGGACACTATTTGAAACCCTGTAGTAAGGTATGGAAAAATTGTCATAGGATACAAAATTTACTACACCAATAGGGAGAATTCAGTGTCAGATACAACTATTTATGTTGCCTATGAAATGGTGGAAAAAGGTAAGGACTATGATCTGTGTGAGTTGCTTGAGCAACAACTTTTTCATAACTTGAAGCAACAAAGATAAGAAATATCCATTCAAGTTTGGTTCTCTAGTAGTAAATGTACACTATTTTATTTCTAAGGGAGCTTCTAGGAAGAAGTAATGTCATATGGGATCAAAGGAGACCAGTATCACATCAAAATTTGGAACTTCTACATGGACTTGGTGACATGAAAGTTCAAGAAGAAGCACTTATTGCATTCTTTGCAGTATTCCAAAAGAAAATGCATGAAAGGGAAAGAATCCCTAGCTCCTTAGTGGAAAAGTATCAAAATGATATCACATTTTTAGTTTCCACTAATTTTTGTATCGCTGAAGTTGTGGAACCCAAAATAGTCAGGATTCCTGCAATCTGTTATGAGATGAATGAAGTTGAGGTTGATGGCCTTATTAAAATATTGCTAAACAATCCTAAGGATCCAGCATGAGAAAGACATGGAACATATGAAGAAAAATTCTTGGAAGTGCACATGGAACTGTCAAAACTTGCAAGAAAGAAGAGAGTGACAAAAGCTATGAATGAATATTTCCAAAGACATGGACTTATAGAAGAAGTATAGATATTAAGGAAAAGAGTTTTAGAAATAGCAGGTATGGCTGGTGAGTCCCCCAGACCCAAAATATCTGGTAGAACTATTTCTACTACTTCCCCCGTACTCAACAACATTCAGGATCAATTTCTACCCCACAAGGAATGAATAAAATGGAGACTAGTGCTCTAGTGGTAGAAGAATCTTAGTCAAAGAAAAGAAAAGCTACTCATGTAGTCTCCACATTAGCTACTCAACCAAAAAGGGGAAAGAAAAAAAAATATTTTAGAGAAAAGAACCTAAGCACAATCATTGAGGAAGAAATTGAGCTAGGATTAGAGCATGAGGAACAAGTGACAAGAAGAAAAATAAGTAGTACTACTAAGAGTGGTGAAGGTGCTTCACAAGAGGCAAGCACCAGAGCTAAGAAAAAAAAAATGGATATTGTGGCTACATCTTAAGAAGAAGAAACTGAGAGAGAAAAGGAATCCTTTACTATACATGTTCATAAAAATCCTGAGAAGAAGAAAGGGATGAAGATAGAGGAAGGCCCTTCAGAGAAGAAGAAGAAGCAAAAAAAGTATCCTCCAGTAAGAGCACACACTCCCATGAAATTGGATGTTTTAGTTAACATGTTGCATTATGATAACATGCTAGAAGCTACAAAAAAATTGTATCAAGAAGTTGATGAAACCAAAAATCTTACAATCATTGAAGCTATTATCAAGTATATCATTGTTTTAGAAGTTGACATGAGAAATATTAAGAAAAAGGTTCCTAGAATTGTTTGGGATACTTTAATAGAAAGAAGAAGTGAGGCCATTGAAGCAAAAGAAAAAATGAAAAATGAAGCCTTGGAGGAAATTGGTTCTTCCTTATCTAAAGATGATAAAGCTACCTTGATAGAGGTATACATCAAGGAGTTCAGAGTTAAGCAATGAGTTGCAATTCTTATGGGAAAATAAAAGGGTTAGATTGAAAAGTTGAAGCAGGAAATTGTTGAGAAGGTCAAAGATATTGCTAAAAAAATTAGTATGCTGACTGCTCCCACATCTAGAGCAACCCAAGGGAAAGAACAAACTATGGAAAAGGTTATTGAAATAGAGGAAAATCCTCCTCTTAATTCAACTATGCCAATGTTTAAAGAGGTCATGGAAGAGATAGGAAAAGATGATTGTATTGGTGAAGAAACTTCAATGGTTGATGATATAGAGAATCTTGTGTCCTCCCCACCATTGGTTGATGAAATACAAGCTACCCCAAAGACTTGTGTTCCTCTATAAGACATTGATAGTCCCACCAGTGATGATGGAAAATAAGGTGTAGAACAAGAAAAAGGAAATAATGATACTGATGGAACTGAGGACAACACTAGTAGACATGAGGAGGATGCAAGAAAATAAAATGAAGAAAATAAAAAGGAGAAAGGTGAAGAAGAGAAAGGAGAGAAACAAAAGGATAAAAAGGAGGATGAAGATAAGCAAAAGGACAAGTCCTCCGATGAAGAAGAGAAAAAGGAAAATACTAACATCGAAAAGAATGAAGGAGCTAAAAAATTTGAGGGGTTACCCAAGACCTTTGGTGAATCCTCTGACGATCATGTAAAGAGTCTACTACCTAAATAGACTTGGTAACAACTGGTTGTCTCTTCACAATTATTGCAACTACCTAATGTTGATTTAAGAAAGATGCATCCTGAGCATAATATGTAGCTAAGTGATGTATTGAATGTATCAACAAGAAAAGAGATTCTTGAAACATGTCAAAAGAGTAATGAGTTGATGGAAGAAGTTGTGAATACATTACTGGAGATCACTACAAGTACTAATATTGGTACATTATGTTCTATGGAGAACTTCAAATTGTTGGTTGATTCTTTTAAGGAGCATGTCTCCGATTTGAAAGGGCAGATGGAAACAAAGGCTATAACAAGGCTTACTAAAAAAATGTGTATCAACCCATGCCAAGGCTGAAGAATGCTTAAAATAAGTACAAAAATGTGAGGATGAGGTGAAGACACTGATTTTATACTACATCGCATGGCCATAAGCCACACAGAATATAAAAGATGAAATGGACTTAATTGAGTCTTAGATTGCCTAAGCATCCAGTTCCTATGATTTGGCACTGGACATAATGTATCACATTTGGACTACTATAATAGATTTGCATGACAAATTCCTCATGTTATAGAACTAGAAGGAAGATATTAACAGGAAACTGGGAAAGCTAAGGGACTTGGTACAATCACAACACATACCTATTTCAAATGCCCTAGCCAATGCTGAAAAAAATTCATAGATAAATCTTAAACTCAATACTGTGGAAGAAGGAGAAGATGATTTGATGGAGCTTGAGTCTCTATAAAAGTTCCTTGTAGTAGAAAAAGGAGTTGGGAAGAAGGAAAGCCTACTTGGCAAGCCATGCTACAAAAGCTTGAGTCAACATCTTCGGGTTGACCATTTCTGTTTTCATTTTTTTTCATTTCTTTCATGTTTTATATATTTCTTTGTACATATGCAAATGTACTAGGAGTTCTTAGTTAATTTCCTAAGGGGGATTTAGTTACTTCAGTTCAATTCAGTTTGTATATATGGTTGAGAGGGAGTATACAAGTTCTTTTTGTAAACCCTTTTCTCTGGATGTCAAAGGGGGATAGATTTGTGAAGAATATTTTTCAGCACATGTTTCCATCAATGACAATAGGGGAGATTGTTGAAAGAATGAATAAATTGTGTGTTTTCATTGATTTCAAGACTACATGGTGGATATCAGAGTGGTATAGAGAATATTTTGCACAAACAAATTGATTCATAGTTAATCACTTCTATTACGTATCTACACTGGTAGTTTTTTCTCTCTGTGCCCTCCGTAGATTGGTTCACATTCCATCACATCTACATATCCACTTCTACAATTCCAATATGTTATTTATGGATGTCTATAGCATTAGAATTTAGAATTTCAATTGGTGTGGTCAAATGGTTCAAAAGTTGTAAGTGATAGAATCTCCATCTATAAGGTTTTGTTAGTTCTATGTGTAATGGGTATGACCTATTATGTCCACACTCTACAAATTTGTGTTAGGTCTTGCGGTTTTCAGAGAATTTTTATAGGTGTATGAATTGAGATTAACAGTTGGCATGATATTTTGAGATCCAAGTGTTCTATGATTGGTGATAAGTTGAAGTATTTTGTTTTTAGGTCCTATGCCTGGCCAACCTAAAATATGTAAAGGTTGTGGAGTTTAATGTTGTGATGTGAATAAATAGGAAGCTAGTATAGGTCCATGCCAACCTATATCATGTGTTTATGACATGAAGGTAACTTAATTTTAATTGGGTGCCAACAAGGAATGTTTTGCATTACTTTAGGCTACATCTAATTAGGCTGACCTAATTAATGTTTCCAATGATGTTGATATATATAGAGGATCATTTTGAGTTTGTAATGAAATTGATTGATATAGAGATGTGATCTGTAAATAAGAAGAAAAGTGAAATTTTGTAGAGGGTTGAGAAAAGGTTGTGTGAAAAGTAATACAGAGAAGAGATATATATTTTTTATCATGCAAAGTGTTTTGAGCTTCAAAGGAACTGAATTCAACATATGTTAGATGCATTTTGTATCAGTTCAAATCTTTGCTGTGTAGCCACTTTCTCTTTCTTTTCTTTGTGAAAAATGAGTTCACTTGGACTATGAGCCCACCTGGTAGTGAGATTTTATGTAATATTTTATGACCGGTCATACTATATTATGAACTAATCCTCACCATGGTTTTTCCCACTTTGGGTTTTCCATGTAAAATTTTTCGTGTTCATGTGTTGTGTGTTCTATGGGTTGCTTATGCTTTCATTTCTATTAATTTCTAAGTATGCTATGATAATTGGATGGTTAGTAATTAAATGGTTTTTAGGAATACCGATTCACCCCCTCAGTATTTTAGGTTTTCAATAGTTTCTCCAATTGAATCTCCGATTTTAAGGTATGTCAAGTCTTTATACATTTTCTTTACATTTTCCTTCATTCTCTTATTTTTCTTTATCACTTCTTATCATACATGCTTAATACAATGATTTTATTTTGTTATCATGTTAATTTTGGGATTAGATTTTGCTAAGTATCCCACAATACTGGTTTACAATTTTTGGCCAAATTGGACACTGTACTAATTTTTTCTAACTAAATCTTTACTTTCAGACACCTATAGCGGCTAAACTGTGAGGAATTTGAAGATGATGCAAACTAGTGATTTGTGAAATTTTTTCTATATATTCTAAATATATTTTTTTCAAAATTTTTGGAATCAGATTGCACTTCTTTTTTCATCTCCTTTGAAAACTAGGTTTTTTTTTTAGTAAACACCATTTTTAAGGAGTGACGCTCACCGTATAACACATAACTTTTTTTCTATGAAGGATAAAATTATATTTTTTTCAAATCTAGATTTGTAACTATGATATTTAGTGCTTCCAATTGGTTTCATAGTGTTTTATTGAATATTTTTTCCTTTATCAAGTTTTGAAATCAAACCAATTACAATTCAGGCATAGGTGGACCGTATAACACATAACTTTTGTTGTATGCATCAAAATTCTTTTTTTTTTCTGTTGGATCAAGGACTTCAATATCTAGTGCACTGATATTTTTCATTTTTTTTATAATCTTCTATTTTTCCACATGTGCAGAACAAAGAGCTTAATTTTCGGTGAATAACCTACATTCACAAGAAATAAAAAATAAATATAATAATAAAATTAAATTTATTTAAAATTATAATTTTTCAGAAGCTTATAATAAGGACTACATACTTACAAAAAATGAATTTTAAATGAATTCATTTGATCCCACAAAAGGTAAATCAAAAGTGGTTTTTTATTAACATTTTGATAGGTGTAAAGGAGATTTTGTTATAGGTATAGTTTAAAACTAGTGGGGTTCTATCCAAGGGGGTTTGATCAAACCCTCTTCAATTGGAATCCTTCAAATGAAAATTTTTTAGGCTTAAATCATCATATTTTCTACAAATATGTGATTTCAACAAAAATCAAATCTCCCAAAAATTGTAAACCAACATTATGGGATCACCCCATTGATCAAATGCATTATATTTTGCTAAGGGATTAGATTAGATTTTGTTAAAATGCATATTCCATGTTCGCCATTGTTTGTTTTTACTTTGTGACATTTATGAGCATTCAAAGGGGGTTCCTTTGAAAATTCTCATTATAACCTTAGCCCCTCTTGACACATTTAACCTAGACAATTCTTCACTCTTTGTAGTGGTTTGGCTTACCTTATACTATATCATGAAACTCTTGGGAAATCAAATAAATCATGGTTTGTATTGCTGCAATATCCACATAGTTTCTTCCTTTCTTCCCTACAATCATTTTTCTAATGTCCTAGTTTACAACACTTCTAACAAGGAACATCCTCCCTTCTCTAACCTTAACCTCTTCCTCTACAATATCCTCCACTGAACTCATTGTAGTAGGATCTAGTGTCATTATATTCATCTCTATAACTAGTAGAAGGTATGTATTGAAGGAGTTTCGATACCACATTTTTAACTATGTATATATCGTTGATCTCTCCATTTGGGCTATTGATGCCCACGATTTTGCTTGTAAAGAGCTCTTTTTTTGAATCAATTAGCCCTTTCCATAACCTTGTGGAAAGGTTCACTATTTTTGCATTTGTGGTTCCACTAGGGTTTATATTCCTCTTCATCTCTTGACTAAAATAATAGTGAAGAAGAATCATTCGTATCATGATCATCCAACTTTCCACAAAGACCACAATTTATTTTTTAACCTCCTTGAAGGCTCCCTTTATTGAAACATTTGCCTCATCTTCCTCACACTCTCTAAAGTAATCACTAAAAACTTGTTGTCAAACCCTTTATGGCTAGGAAACAACTTCAACTTCACTTATAGATTCAACAAATAATCCAAATGAAAATGTTAGTTAAGGTCTTATATGAAATGTGCAACCAACTTAAGATCAACCAACTTAAGACCCATTGATATGATAGGATTGGAAATAAGAATAAATCCTCAAATGCCAATAAATATTAAAAAGTGAAGCCCTAGTGTATTGAAATTGCATGTATCTAAATTAGAGACCAATTTATCATCTTAAAAATATCTTTATTTGATTTGCTATGTGTTGGAGAAACTTAAATGGACTAATATGCATTTTTAGACCAACAATATTCTAGTTTTATTTGGAAACAATGAATGTATAGCTGCCATATGTTGTACGGATCTAATATGGTGAATATATAGCAATTTTGGTGGCTAGAGATGAAAGGAAATATGCCATGAAGGTTGCACAATGTGTCTAGTGTTCTTATTCATCAGGATTGATGGCATTAATTATGTGTAATTGATTATAAGGATTTTATTTCAATCATCCAATACCATGCATGCTATTTATTCTTATGGTGTGTCCTAGTGCACTTATGCATTAGGAATAATGATATTATTTATATGAATAATATACATGAAACCATTATGTCATGCATAGTGTGCTTGCACATTCACCATGGTTGAGTGACATCAACTCTAGTGTGTAATGGATCTAATTGAATGTCTTATATGGTGTGAATTAAGGTTGAATGGCATACCATCCTTTTATTTTCATGCCTTTTGAGTGAAGCTTCCATCATGAATTATGTGCATCAAACTCCTACATTATGCGTATAGTATTCTTAACCATGCATCATGGTTAGCAACATTTATGATAGTGTGTTTTGATTGTATGAGTTTTATTTTTAGTTTTAATGGTGTATGTGTCATTGAGTTGTATAGGTTTTATTTGAATTTATAATGACATATATATAATTGAGATTCTATGGGTTTTTTTTGAAGGTTGCATCAAAATCTTACCATGTGTTCTTAGTGCACTTGCTTATTTATCATGGTTGAGTGACATTTACTCTTCTACACAATGATTGTATGGATTTTTTCTAAAGGTTTGAATGAAATATATTTCATTTATTTGTATGGATTCATTTGAAGGAACTAATATTTATCTCTTTTTCATGCTACAGATAAAATTCTCCATCATACTAAGGAAATGATTAAGGATTAAACCAACACAAGAAGAGAAAGAAGCTAAGAATGCAAAGAAAGTAGAACATATGAGGAAAATTCATGAGAAGAGGAAGTTGGACACAATAGAAGAAGAAATGCCAATTGAAGGGGAACATGAACCATCAATGAAAGATATGGTATTGGTGGCACAAAGGGAATGAATGAAAAACCTTTGTGTAATGAGAGATTTGAATCTTGTAGTTGGAGACATGTCCTCTACTACAAGTCAAGATGGAGGGACAACATATACCACATCTCAAGTTGAAAGTGCATCATCACTCACATGTGAAGAAGGAGTTTTGCCATCTCTTCCATCTCAACTTCAAGTTATATCATCTATTCCATATCCTATCAAAGGTATGCCATATATCCCATCTCATTTAAATATTGATGAAATTCCCAATGTTGAGGAAAATTTTCCTTTGAGAACACCTCCTAAAATTTGCATAGAAAGCCCAAGTATTTGATTGATATTGATGAGAATATTTTGCAGCCAACGGAAGATAATATTCTAAAATGTACTTGTATAAGATATTCTCATAAGATTTAGAGAGTGTTCTTTGAAATATTAAATGAGACCAAAAGATGTTAACATTTGATTGATAGATTAGTATGGACCAACTACACTTGATCCATAAGGATACAAAGTATATTCGAGCCACTAAACGTCAATCCCAATAGATATCATTCAAATAAACACTAAACTAGAAATCTATTAAAATTTAACATGTTAAACTATGAAAGCTTCAAAACACCTATTCTAATCCATTGAAACTTATCCTATTGAGGGAGTGTTGTCAATTTGATGTGGAATGATGACCCTTTCCCAATCCCTTGGATAATGAGCTTGTTTCAATCAGTTTTATTGAAGAAAACTGACGAGACCATTGTGACATGTGTATCAAAACATTATTTAAAGCTAAATGAACATGATGCAAGCTATTTTAACATGATTTATGCTAAGGTGATCAAGATGTGTGAGTGAAAAGCTAATCTAAATGAAGTTTAAGCTAAAAATATTGAAGCCCTAATTATGAGATATGCTACATTTATGCATCTAAGTTACCATGGAAGCCATTAGTGGAAGCTAAGCTAATATGCAAGTGAATTAAGCTAAAATGATATGAAATGTGAGTGCAAGTGCAAGTGATTTTAATAGCATAAATCCGATGTTAAGAGATGGATCCATTTGTCTTCAAATAGTGACCTATTTATAGGAGGACAAATGAGAAATGAAGGGTTGAGATTGAAAAAGCTAATCAATGGTCAAGGATGGAGGAAGTTGGAGGAATGGATCATGGATTCTCATCAGGGCATGACAATCAATGATAAGATTTAATAAAGGGATCACAATCTTTCAAAAAAACACACTTTTAACTTGCACATGAAGTCTTGTAAGTTTGTTAGAAGGGAGAATATTCCTTTTTTCAAATGAGTGAAAAAATAGAATATTCTTTGGGATATTCTCATTGGTGAGGGAAATTAGATATTTAGAAAATTAAAAAAGTTTTAATGTGAAAAAAGGGAGGAATGTGTAAAGGAGGAATATTCCCTTACAAGTGGGAGGGATTAGATTAATTAGTAATTGATAAGTAAAAAAAATTAATTATGTCAATTATAGGAATTAGATGATATTCATTAAATAAATTGATGCAATGAAAAGGGGGAAATTGGAATGATATTTAATTAAATAACTTAGGGTTATTTAATTAAATAAGAGGACTTAGAGATTTAAATTAAATAACTTGATGTATTTAATTTAATAGGACAAAGTGTTAGCATGAAAGGGGGTGAATTAACCTGATTAGATTAATTAGGTTAATAGATGCAAATGATGTAATTAATTAAATAGCTAGGAAAATTTAATTAATCAAGCAAAAATAAGATGGGTTTGAGGATGAAATGATGTTAGTATACCTGATTCGATTGCATGATATCATTCAGGAAATTTTTAAGTGTCCATATTTTTTCCCTCTTTGAAGTAAGGTACTTGTTGCGTTGTTTCAAAGACAGACACTTTTCAGATTAAAAACTAGTACTCAAATAAAAAATAAAAAAATGCTAATTTTTTGATGCCCCATTGTTGCCTCAATGGAAGGAATAAGTTGGTTCCCTACCCCCTCAATAAATCAGGAGAAAATTTTGAATTTTAGGTTGATTTCTCAACAAAGGTAAAATATTGCCTCAGATGCTCGAAAAGGCTCTGAGATGCAAAAAATCATGTCAAAAACACAAAAAAGGTGTAAAATAAGCTTCAGTTTGGAAAGATTGGTGAAATTGGTGAAAAACCCTAGTTGCACGGTTAAATTAGAGCAAAAACCCTAATTTTTAGGCATAAATAGGTGATGGAGTGTCACTTTCAATTCATCTGTGCATCCACACCTTAGAGAATTCTTACAGTTTGAGCTTTGGTCTCCTAACGAAATGGTGCAACAAGTGCTTCCATGACACATTTTGATCGAGTTTGAGAGTACCAAAGGCCTCTAGGCACAGGACCACCAGTATGTGATTCAAAACTTGACTTGCATATTGACTTTTGAGCACATTTATTGCAATTTGAAATTTAGGTTTAGGTGGTGTCACTATATTGCAATGCATTTCTGAGAATCGATGACACTATTTTGATTTATAGTGACACTATTATGATGAACACCACATTTCATGATTTGAAATTAGGGTTTCTAGATTTCAAATTGTAGCACAGGCATAAATAGTGACACACTTGCCCAATTTAGAATTTATATTTAGGGTTTCCAAATTCCAAATTATGACTCTACTGTGATGAGTGATGCTAGTTGCGATTTGAAATTTGAATGTATGTAGCGTCACTATTTGGAATTTGATTATAGTGATTCTTTCGTAAATTGTGATGCTTTTGTCATTTTTGGGGATACAAAATTCAAACTTAGTCAATTTTTTGTGAATTTTGACATCATGCACTTCATGGGTGTAGGAGTTTATCCAACCTTTGATGTCCCATGAGCACCGATTGACTGTGTTGTCCAGACTTGATGATTTGTTTGAGCTTTGACAGAGCACCTAGGAGAGATCGGCTTGTGGTACGTCGCCTACATTCCCATTGTGCAAACCCATTTGGTGATGATGATAGCGCTATGTGGGTGATGGCATAGTGAGACCTTGTCATTCCACTTACCCATTGGTGAGTCGACAATGATGCTGGAGGATCTATGGAAAATTTTGCGATTGTCAATATATGTTGAGTGTGTGATTTATGTCACTAATGCAAGATATGATGCCTGCCACAAGGTTCTTGACCAGGAGTTCATTGTCTTGGTCAACTCCTAGATTAACCTCGAGATGTACAAAGGTCGGGCACCGAATTTGAGATTTATCATTGCGGTAATGATTTTAGGGTTGGTTTCCCTAGATTGATGGAGCAAGGGAGTCAGTCCAAGATGGGGTTGGCTTGGCACAAAATGCTCTTCCAGAGGACCCAGTATGCATAGGGATGAATGATGCTATCCTCCCTTTACCATGATATGCACGACTTCATGTTTTGCAATGGAAGAGTGATTGGTACAGGGGTCACCCTTCTTCACATATGGGCATGGGAGCACATTATCGTGCTCTAACTGATTTTCCACATGGCAGATGTGGAGTCAAATGATCTAATCATTTGGAGCTACAAAGCTGCCATCACTTTGTAGCACATAAGGAAGCTCAAAATTCCTTACTGGAATTGAGTGATCGACGAGATGATAGTGTTCAGATGGTGAACATTGCTTCAAATTCCAGCATGGTATGATGACGTACATCTATTATTATTTTCTTGATAGACTTGGTATATGTAGTGTCAAGAGCATGCCATGATTAAGAGGTACCTACATGATAGAGTGGTTAGATAGTTTGGAGAGAGGTAGGACAAGCCCAATGATGCATTTACAACCATTTTTACTAGACCAACATGATAGATGATGTGGGGACACATGATCCGAACCCATGAGGTTGTTGTGGGATTCTAACAGTTGGTTACGAGGCCATGGGCCTATGATCAAGGATAGGCAGATGCACATACAACACCTGCATATGATGCATGGTTTTTACCCCCTGCTAGGCTGATAGATACAGTAGGTATACCTCCACGAGGGAGGTCGAGAGGGAGGGGTGTAGGTAGAGGTCGAGGCTAGCCATATGATGGGCAAGGTAGAGGACAACACAAGGGTCTAGTTGGTTGGGGTAGAGGATAGGATGATTAGGATGGCGAATATCATGAAAATAGGTCCTAGGTGCACCAGTATTGCATTAGCATCCATCTCAACAACCACCCATATAGCAGTAGCTGGTATAGCCACCATTGCCAGGACTAGATCCTTGTGATGCATAGATTCAACAGTTGCAAGTGGTTATGGTTGAGCGAGATTAGGCTTGGTAGCAAGTGTAGATAACCACAATTGAGAGAGACCAAGCCTAACAATAGGTTTAGATAGTCAACACTAAGAGGGATTAGGAGCATCAACTCAAACATACCTCAAAGATGTAGTTGGCACAAGAGGTTAGGTAGTGAAAATAATTAGAGGCTATGATAGTCGCAACATAGGGACATAAAATTTCTACCCAACTATATAGAGAGGCCACGACCAAGGCTACATATTATCAGATGCATTATCATTGTGATTTCCTTGTGGTGATGAGGAAACCATATTTTTCATAGAGTAGTGGAGAAAATCCTTGAGCTAAGGATCAACCATTAGAGAGACAGTCTGGGGAGGGGAGCAACCACCAGGGCTAGCTGACCTCCAGAAACTTTTTGATTATTCGCCCTACTGTTTATACATATATATATATATATATATATATATTCATGGACTCATTTTTGATAGCCTCATGGATATTATACTTTTGATAGATTTACACACTAATTCAAATATTGTATCATGTTAGCCATTTTTTGATATAGATGATATTATACAGATTCGATATGCGACATGCTCTTTATTTCATGCTTATGAATGTATGGATGCATATGATATGGTGTGGTGTGATATGTGATGATGGGTGTAATGAAATGGATGGATGCATGCATTTTTTAGTATCTTTTTATGATATTTTATGGGATGGATGCTATGATATGTAGATATTATACTTATGCAAATGATATGGATGCATTTATTTTTGTGTAATTTTCTATGCAATTTATGAGAAGATGATGTATGATTATGGATGTATGGATAATATAGATGTTCATGCTTTATGATATGATGTATGTATGAAATGATTTAAGGTTCTTAGAATAAAAAATCTATATTATGCAACACAACTTAAATGATAATGATGTTGTAGTGAAATATGTTTTCCGTATTTATGAGATGTTGTGATTATGCAAGATGTATGCATGTTGATGCTTTGTGGAATGCAGATGTATGCACTAATGATTTCTTTTTGTAGACTGTCATGATACCAAGTTAGCATGGAAAGAAGATAGAAGATATGAAATGAATGATTTGATCATTGATTTTGATGATAAAGTCCTCACAAGTCTTTGATCCATCAAGACTTTATTAGAGATGGTGATGAAAGAACCATGATGATGATGATGGTTTGCTCATATCTTGGGATTGAGATTTTTTGTCATTCCTTTTTTTTGATATATCACATAGATATGATGCATCATAGGATGGCATTGTATCTAGTGTAATGGAATTTTACTCTAAAAACAAATAGGAAAGTTCTTATTCACACCTTGACATACAAAAGCCTTGTTGGAATGTATGTCAAAATCTTAGAATATCTTGGACCAAAGCATATGCAATAGTCAACAATCTACCCCAAATGACTTCCCTACACACAACTAAGCAAGTATGCACTAAGATTATTTTACAAGAATACCCACAAGCACAACAAACAAAAGATAATGATCGATGCCCCCTTCCTTTCTCTCTAAATAATTTTTATAAACACCATCGAGAGGTCCTCATAATGGGTCAATAAGATAAATTAGAAGAAAAGATCAAAGAAAAATAGTCAGTTTTATCTATATCTCTTGCCAATTTATTTTAGCTAAGATGATTTCTGATCTTGATGTCCATCGCAGGAAGGATTCATCCTAGGACATGTTGATCAAATGGTTTGATTAGGATGGGGTTGTGATAAGCCATTGATACAAAATCTATTAACACGTTTACCTATGATCTAGACTTTATATTTTGACACTTAACTTCTCACTTTATGACTTGCGATACTTGATTTCTATTTGTTTTGCCAAATGTTGAAGGCGACAATTGATTTATTATGGGTGAAGGCTTATTGTGGGTGAAAGCAAGATGAGATGGATGGTTTTTGGATTTTTTTGAATATTTTAATGTTTTTAGCATTTTGAAAATGTTTTTGAGGTTTTTTTTTATCTTTTTGAAAGTTTATTAGATGTTTTGGGTTTTTTGATTATTTGAGGTTATTTAGGGTTTTCCAAAGCTTTTGGAGATTTTGAGATATTCAAATGTTTTGGGGCCTTTTTGATATTCGAATGTTTAGGAATTTTTCAAGTTTCGACCAAGAACCTAAACTAAAAGACCTATCCTAGGGACCTTGGGGGTTGATCAAAGATTAGACTTACCTACGTTATACACGCAAGGACCACATAGTTCGACCAACTTAACTTATTGATAATGAGATATGAACACTTGATGGAATACCAATTTATTATGTTGGAATCCTAAAGGATTGACCTAGGGTGTCTTGGGGGAACATCATTGATGGCCTTGCCTACGTTCAAGCTCAGAGACTCGTAGTTTGATGAGGTAACATTTTTGGATTTTTGATGTTTTGACCTTTTTAGGGATTTTGATGTGTTTTGGATGTTTTAGATTTTTTCTTTAAAATTTTGATTTTTTGGATCTTAGTTGTACAGGATTTTGGATGTTTTGGGACTTTTGATTTTGCAAGTGTTTTTGGATTTTTTGATGAACGTTTACGAATGTTTTGGTATTTTCAATGAGATTTCCAATAAGCTTAAGATATACAAGTGTAGACATTGAAATTTGGTCTAATCCCGTGACTTCAATTTCTTCATAATGTGTATTTTCATGGCCTTGATTAAATAATGTTAATTATTTAATTACTTTCTAAAGTCCTTTCTCATCTATTAATTAAATAACTTTTAATTATTTAATTAATTCACTTTAACATTTATTCATTTATCAATTAAATAAACTTAATTATGTAATTATTTCACATTATCTTTATTCTATCTTGATTAATTAAATAAATGATCTTTATTTAATTAAGTCGCTAATTAAATTTAGCCTCCTTAAATTAAATAAATTCTTATTTAATTTATCTTTATCATATTTTGGACTATAATTAAATAAATAATTTAATTATTTAATTATTCATTTAACCTTTTCTATACTTAATTAAATAAATCTTATTTATTTAATTAATCCCTAAATGTCGAATCTTGAATTAAATAATCATTTAATTCATAAAGTCTATTTTTAACACATTCCTCTATATTTAGATAGATGTTTAATTTATCTAAGTATTCATTCCCACTTGACTTGAGATCTATTATAGTTAGTTATCTCTTGATTTAATGACTGAGTTTCTTTCACGAATAAACTCTTTATCATAACTAGTTAGTTATCTTGCTTTAACTCTTATGCATGCACACATTTATTAATTAAATATCTTTATTTAATTAATTAATTTATGCGTGCATTCAAAAAAATTGTTCATGTTATTCTATCTTTATCTTTGTTGAATGCAAACATTATTCTTCTATTTTCAAATACTTTCAACTAGATATTAAATCATTATTTAATCTTGATCTCTATTCCTAGGTTTTATCACTCATGTTAGTACTAATACTTATCTCAATGGATGTTGAATCTTTTAATTTGAATCGTTCATCTATCTTTCAATCTTGCCCTCTCATTTAAATGATCAATCTTCTACAAATTGACATGGCCTTCATCATTTCACCTTCTCCCAAAATTGTATGACTTTTGGAGCACTTGTTTAATCTTTGATATTTTGCTATAATCACATCTATCAAGGATATACTTGCACAAATACTAAAAATATAAGGGCAAGAATACCATCATTTCAAAATGGAGAAGGGAAATTGAGGTCATTCATGGAAGGATGTAGATACTAGGTGAGATTGCTATTTGTTTATGTTTATGCTTTCTTTGTGCTTTGTTGTTTAGCTTTAGATTACATTAGAAGTTTGTTGCCATTGTACTTTCTTTTTTTCATGATAGTTACATTGGTGAACCCGACGTGAAGACATGTTCTTTGCAAATCCATAAACGTTTTATTTGATTTTTGTAGGTATTGTACAAAACGACACATATGATAGACGAAATAGTGCAATTGATATTACAAACCACATCTACCGAATATAGCAATGCATCTGTGGCTTATCGTGACACAATCAATTGATGAAAATTTTTAACACATCTACCGCTCTAAGTAGTGCATCATTAGTGTTGTGCAAGTTTTGCACACATACTTACCCAGAATTAGAGGGTCCCTCTTTGATTTGGATGTCTCTTGGACCTTTGGTTTTTATTGGATTTGTCCTTTCAAGGTCTTGAAATGTTGGTCTTGCTTGTCTTGGTATTTCCCTGAAGGTTGAATTGATCAAACTTGGTTTTTAATGGAAGTCCGTGTTTTTCCATGGGTCCGGGATTTTTCGGTTCGCCTGGATTTTCCCGGGTCCTGGTCCATCGTCCGGTTATTGTTGAATTTTCTGAAGTTCAGGTTTCTGCTTGAATCCAGGATTTTTCGGCTCTTCCAGATTTTCCCGAACTTCAGTAGAGTCCCAAAGGGTGTGTTATCTGTAGAATTCGTGCTCACCCGGATTATCTGTTGGGCTTGGTTTTTTTCAAAATTCCATTTTGGGCTCGGGTTTCCAGATTTCCTCAATACGTCTTATCGGCCATTAATGCTTGAGGTAAGTCTTCTCTAGCGCGATTGTGAGCGGATTTAAAGTCTTTTGGTGCTTTCATAATTTCATTATTCATTTATCATCTGCTCTGGTGCTTGGAATTCTTCATTTTGAGCTTTGATTGTTGGATTCGAGCTGCTTGCGTGTGGATTGCTTGAGCGCTTGTGTTGAGTGTTTTTCGTTGCTAGGGCACCCTATTTTTCAGTGACTTCTTTGGGTTCGAGCTTCATTCAAAACTGATCCATGGTAAGTCCTTGCTGACTTCTCCTTTTTGTTTGCACTTTGATCGAATCTTTCAAGTTGTTGATTGCTGGTCCTTTAGGTCGGCCCTTGCTTGTTTCATGATTATGTATTTGTCGAAGTAGGGTTTGATCTACCTTTTCATGGATTTGATCACCCGCACTATGCATCCCTTCGTTTATCAGTTGAATGTTGGGTATATTCCTGTGTCTAGGTATTTCTGGTAGGGCCTTGCCTTTTGGGCACGTAGTTTGTATATATTGCGAGGTTAGGGTTTCGGTAGGTTTTCCTGAATTTGCTAAGATCAGTGGAGTTGTCGTGATCTTCATGTCTTGCATTTAGCTCGACCCTGCTCATATCTTGAGAGATCCCAGTGTGCTTTAGTTTGATCATCTTGAGGGATAGTATTTGAAACTCTGAGCTTACCCTAGCTTTCATGGCGGAGGTCTGATTATTGAATTTAGGGCATCGTTGTTTTCATCATGAGGATCAGTCCTTTGAGAGTTTTGGGAATTCAAATTCATGTGCAATCGAAATTTGACTTATTGGGATTGATTTTAGGACCATTGGAATCCGCATAGGGAAGTTTGCATGATCATTCGGTCAATGGGTTGCATGTTAGCGATCGTCGGGTTTCCGAGGTGTTCGCGGAATTTCTGCGCACCCAGATTTTTCCAGATTCTTCCATTTCCTTGGAGTATGATGAATTCTGGAATTTCAAGCTGCCCGCAGAAATCTGACCTATCCGGATTTTTTCGGTTTTCTGCCTAGTTCCATTTCCTTTTGATTTTCGATGTTGGGGGTAATGAAGTAAATGTCATATGATGATTCCTTGTCGCTAATGAATGAATTTCATGATAGTCACATAACTCTTTGTTCGTATTAACGATTTATTTGATGGATAATGTCTTGGCAGCAGGAGTCCGTCTGGGTCAGATTTCTCTGAATTCCGCCCCGACTGGATTTCCCCGCTTTACTTCATTTTCCCGAATTACTTCATTTTTCAGGATTTTCAAGATTGATGATTAGTGATGGATCTTAATTGCTTTATGTGGTTTTCAGGCTAACCTTTGATTCAAATATGGATGATAATTGGATGCTTATGAGGCTCTTTTGTGAATGCAGGCTGAATCGAGCAAAGCTACGGTAGGAAAGTCCAAAGGTGATACAGAAGGGTCCTCAGTTACAGATGCAGAAAGATTGAGGCTGGATACGAAGAGTTAGTTGCCTGACAGTAAGATAGCTTCAGTATGGTCTGAAGACTTTGACACCAATGTAGGAGCATGGAGGTATGAAGAGTTCAAGGCAAGGATAGCTCAGAAAGATCTATCGGCCCTGACCAAGGGAATGATGAAATCCGGACTGGTCCATGTAGCAGGATTCCCTCCTGCAGTTCAGTGTTATGAATTGATATTGGAGTGTGCCCGACAGTATGACTTTGATACACAGAGGGTCGTTAGCTCTGAAGGAAGAGTCTTAGCGAACTTCAATCTAGTTTCTATTGCCCAAGCATTTGATATGCCAGATCTACCATGTGTGTGTGCCTTGGATATGGACTTGGCCAGAACTTACTATGAGGATGAGCCTACCAAAGCCCAGCAGATGATTAATTCTTGGTTGGAAAAACCAAAGTCTCATTTTTCCAAACTGCCCAAGTAGTTACACAGGATCAAATTCAGACAAGACATATATGATGCAATCACACTGTTAAGCAGAGTGGCGGGCTTGAGGAGTGCCGGGGTATTGGAAAATTGGATGGTGCATGTGATTAACAAGATTGAGCAGGGTATTAATTACCATTGGGTAGGACTCATCAGTGCAATGATTGACAGGCAGCTAAGAGATGTGTTGGAGACAAAGAAGTTTACCATGTCCTCTTATGTGATACTCGTGTTGGCGATTCTACCCATCTGAGGGGTTTGAACCCAAAAGAACATTTAGGCAAGGATAGCGGCTATGAGATATGCGAATTGCACCTAGGAAATAAAATTATAGAAAGAACAAATGATGCATTCAAAATGCATATTACTAGGTTGTAAAAATGGAGACATGTGAGAATATGCAGTGGAGCCAAGGACTGCTCAAAATATGGAGCTTGGTTTATACAATTACCCACCTTCTCCTATATCAGAATTGACGGATGTCAAACTACTCCATACAGGTTGCCTAGATATCCTACTGACTACATTGTGCTATTGGAGTTCTGAAGGATATGTGACTTTGATGATATTGTTAAAGGGCAAAGAATAAAGGCAGGGGTTTGGTGGAGATTTCCCTTTGAAAATTGGTATAAGTGAGGTTTTCCCTTCAATCCAATCAGCTCATGCATCTAGGGAGGAATTGAGTACTTATGGTTTCTCTTTCCATTCTAAGACGACAAACTTTGATATCACCGGAGAAGCACAGAAGAAGGCAACTAAAGAATATCACCACAAGGATGATCTAGAGGATTACTAGGCGAACATCAAAGATTATTTTGAGGCGAGAAAGAAAAGATATTCTAGGCTTCTAGTTGATGTGATTAGAATGTACAATGTTAAGTTGATCCCTGACCAGTTAGAGGATGATGGGAATTTGGTTCAAGATCATGCATATGAGTCGGTTAAGGACAAATCCATTGGGGAGATAAACTGGTTAGAAAATGAGATAACTGAGCTGGAAGAATTAATGGCTCCTACTATGAAATTTACCAAGTCATGGTTGAAGCACAAAGTATGGGAATTGGAAAGCGAGAAGGTACCCTGTACCTTCAATTTGATGGGGAATTTGAATGCCCATTCCACTTCAGAGGAATCTGGTGAGGATGATTCTGCAGAAAAAACTAAGGTGAGCTCACCTTTCAAGATTAAAATCAGAGGTCCTAAGGAGAGTGAGCCTGAAAAGAAGAGGAAACCTAGGGGAAAAAGAGGAGTCATACTCTGAAAATAGGTAAGTCTGTTGAGGAGGAAGAACTTGAGAAAGCAGATAAAGAAGATATTCCTCCAGAGCCAAAAAGGACAAGGACAACTAGGGATTCAAAGAAGAAAGATCAAGAAACTTCCAAGGATGAGGAAAACCCTCTAGTGGTTGATGTGGAAAGGTCAGGAGAGAAAACCAAGGTTTATTCGAGGAAATCAAGGACTCCATCTCCCAAGGAGACCATGCAAAAAATAGATCCTCTTCCAATGGTGTCCACTGTGGAGCAATAGAAGGCTACTTCTCCCTCATTGAGTATACCTGAGCAGACAACTTATGAAGAGCATGAGACTAGCGGGGAGGTAGACCCATTCAAGGAACGAGAACTCTTTGGTGCAGCAGCTAAGCTTGAGGTTGAAGGTGTGGAAATGCACCCTTCTCAATTGGTACAATATGAAGATTCTCCTGCGAGCAGCAAAGACAATAGATCCCCTAAGAAGGAGGATGTCCCTGTTAAAACCCCATCACCTCTGCAAGAAGAAGAACCTGAGTTGGGTAATCAAGGTGATCAGTCTCCTAAAAAAGAAAAGGATGAGACAGCGGAACAGCATGAAGAAGTCAAGAAAGATGAAGTTCAGGTGGATCTTGTTGTCCCGGATTGGTTTGATAAAGAGATAAGAAAGAAACAGGTCATTGTTGAGGACACCCCCCTTGATTGGGATGAAATCTTGGCCAAGATTGGTAAAGGTAAGAAAAAGAAGATGGCCAAGGTAGTTTCTAAGATAGAAAGAGATGAAGCGAGTAATAGGGTTATTCATATTGCCACCCCTAATGCTAATAAAAGTAAAGATGAGGTCACTGGAAAAGATTACAATGTACAGACTAT
>VDFB02364774.1:0-47202 GCA_007258455.2 Sequoia sempervirens
GGATCTCTCTTAGCTATCTAACAATGTAATTTTTTTCACATTTTGACAATGTTAAGCCTTTGATCTATAATTTTTTTTCTTTGTGTGTCTGTTTTTTGACAAAAACTAGTGTTTGGTGTTTTTTGTTATAAATTAATTGTTCACTAAGATTTCAAATAAATTACATTTTTAGAAACTAGACTCCATTCTATGCATATTAAAATAATAATAATAATAATTTTCAATTAGTTTCCAAAATTTATAGGGGTAGCACAACCAATATCCTATTTTTCAAGAAGTGTCCACTTTTAAAATTAGTAAAAAATCAAATATTCATTCAAAAATTATAAAAAAAAATCAAGCATAAACTACATACTGTTAGCTAATTTCTCACCGAAGTGATTTTAAAATACTAAAGAAAAGTTAACCGTGCTAGGGAACCACAAAAGTTGCTATGTTATGTTTTTCTGACAAAAACAACACCAATTTCTATGGTCCCCTCTTTTGAACCCCTTAATATTAACCATTTTTTTTTAAATTAGTAGTTTAGAAAGTAGACTTGGAGAACTATGATCCTTGTTTTTGTTGCATCTCAAAATTTTGAGTGTAACTATCCTCAATTTCACGTCCAAGGTCAATACTTTCTAATTTCAGAAAAGAAAAAAAAAAAAAAAGTGGCCACTTAAGCCCCCTTTTTGGCCACCCATATTTTTGCACTTGCCCTTGGTTATATTTAAATTTCCTATATATTTTTCAAGCTTAATGCTTTGTTAATTAGTTAAAATCGCTACTTAAATGGATGTTTTTTTAGGGAACTACATTCCATTTAGGATCGTCATACACATGGAGGATCAGAAGGCCTACAAGGAGTATAATAGTAGTACATGAATGCTTTAGACATATACAATGTAACATTCATGCATGTTAAATAGGTATCGAGAAAACTAATACATGCCTTGAGAGAAGTCATGCCCTAGTGTTGTGGGCTTATCTTAATCCCTCTCGAAGTAGGCCTCATCTATTTTCTTGTTAATGATCCAAATAGATTTCAATAGCAAATGTCTCATTGAAAGGGAATGTTCCTCATGATTTTTTATTCCATTGAAACTTTTACTTATAATATCTCAAATTCTCAACTCAAAGCCCATCAATGTTTATAACTCCATTATCCACTTATGCACAAAATCAATGATTTTTTTCTTAAATTATGACACAGACAATTTTACAAGCTCCCAATTTATACATCAATTAATGAAAACTAGCTATCTTCTCTTCTTCCAGCCAATGCAAACTTCACAATTTTATTTGTCAGATCAAAGACTCAATTTTATTTTATTTTTTTACAAATGAAAACAACTCAATTTAATACAATGAACAATTTCATAATTTAACTTTGATACCGAATTTCATTTGCAACTTCAATTTCATAGTTCTCCAGCAATTACAAACTACAAGTTTCGTCTGCCAAGCACCTTCATCTATGTCTCTGCTCTTCAATTACCTTCAATCCTTTTCTCTATTCACAGCCCCTCCAACTTCTTCAATATTCCACACAACTGCCTCTCTCATTAATTTTATTTGCAACTTTTTAAAATTGATATTCCTTATGCTATGCATCCTCTCTGTCTCTTTTAAATCTAAATTTTCTCTCTATCTTTCACAGTCTATGCACAACCCTCTAATTCTCCTTTCCTACACCATTTTTTTTCTTTCTTTTTATTATTTTTTGAAAATTTAAAATATTACAAAAGAAACATTGTGCAATAGCCTCTTCTTTTCCAACACCACCTCCCTTATACTTCTTTGTTGTAGTTTTTATTTTGAAAACTTTGTAACTTTTCCCATTCACTCTACACGTTGCCTCTTCAAATTCTCCTTTACAATTTTTATAAATTTAAATTCAAACTGAAATCTTATGCTAGCTGCATCTCTTCATATTTTTGCAAATTTGAATAGTTTAAAATGATAATTGGGATTTCAATTTAGTTGCTCTTTAAAGACCTCATGTATTCATTTTTCGCCTATCCATATAGTAAATGACTTTATTGAAGTCAATAAGAATAGTTTGCATCAGTGAGAGAAATAATAATAACTCACCAATCAATCAGCATATTTTCTTGATAATTGAGGATAAAAACTGAATTATAAAATTGCACTATAACATATTGTCACTTAATGAAAGTAATGCTGCTCAATCGCTTTCAAGTCAACCACCATAATTGCATATGAATTGAATTCTGAAAGCTGGCCACATACCAAAAATGCAACAAAGAAGCAAAATCAAATTAAAATGGAAGAAAAACTAAACCAGACTTTTTTTTTTGGGTGATGTGGATAGCTCGTCTGCCCAAGATGCTCCTGCATCAAATTATAATAGCTAATTTATTGTGGCTCAAATAGTTCATCTCTTCTTTTGTACCAGTAGGTCTTTATTATCTAATGAAAAAGTATTCAACACTCCCTTTACTCTTTTATAAATCTGCTAAAATAGTTATCAATGAGAAAATTTCAATATCATAATTTATGGTATTTTGAGTTTTAAGGTTTTGTTTCAAAAACCTTTTCTACTACTCTATCTTGAGCTATTTGATTCAAAACCTATTAAGTTGAACTTTAAAATTGCTTCCTTTGTCATATAATTTTCCTTTCACACTCTTCATAGAATTTGCAAGTATTGTTAAATCACTAATATGAACCAGTTGATTTCCATTTTATAATTTATGATGTCTTCCCAATAAAGGAAAATTGTCTTTTTAATGACTTTCTTGAGCTTGAGGATTTTGAGACCCTAGACCTACCAACTTAGATAGTCATGAGGTTGAATGAATTAGGAGAGGCTTTGAACTAAGAGCTTCATCATGAGGATGGTCTGTAGCCCTCTAGTATAGTTCTATTTGTAGTAGCAAGAGTAATTGGCTACATTTGATTTTTTGGAACTTTGTAATTAGTTTATAGGTTGACTTTTTACAAATTGTATTTTAATTGAAAAAATTTCAACTATAACTATCTAGTTATTATTTATGCACTATGAAGTATTTCTTTGTACAATGCAATGTAATCAACAATATGAATATAAGCAACAAAATTCTATTTCTACAATTCATGGGTTAAACTTTTTATTTTTGGAAGCCAAAATGTTAAGAAAACTCTATTAAAATCCATTTAATTTTTTTAAGCTACACTACCCAATTAGAATTATACACACAACTATTATATCTACTATATCAAGCAAACCAAAACTATCAATATATTTTTTTTTTCTAATGATGTCTTGATGGCCAATTCATGCATGTGTGTGGGAGAGATGTGCATCAAAACCTTGATATTTGTTTTTTAATCAATAAGAACAAATTTTCTTGAATGTTTTTAGTGTCAAAAAAATATTTTGTATTTAATTTTACTTAGTTTACAAAATGATGGGTCATCCTATTATCTTATTCACAACCTCTAAGATGCATTCCACCCATAGTATCCTTATCTTCACAAATGTGTTCTTCAATTTTTAGTTGTGTTCTAAAATTTTGTAGATCTCATTCAATTAATCTATAAAAAAATATAAATCTATAAGCACCAAGAGTGTGCATGTAGTTTCATGAATATTTTGACAATGTGTAAAACACCCCTTGATCTAATCACCAAGGGTTACTATGAGAGCATTAGGAATACGATGTATAAAAATTTAATAATCATCCCTTTTAACTTCAAGATATAAAAGATCATTTTGAAGAAGAATGATAATGCCTCCTAGGTTTGAGTGATGGGAGAGACCAAATGTGAGGTATAGTTTTGGGCACACTAGATAGCAATTCACCCTCACACATATTTCCAATATTTTATTTTCCTTCAAAAGCATCTAACAAATATTTAGGAGGAAGACTCGAATTTTGAGAGAACACAAACAAAAAAGTCCTACAATCTTGAAGGGCTCCATTGCATTATTGTTTCATTATAGGCCTACAATAATTTTTTCATTACTAACATGTAAGTAACCTTAAAAATTAAGGAGTGCAATAAAACATACCATAGATTTGGTTTTATGTGATTCTATTATAGTTGGGTCATCTCAAGCACCCTTTCCTTCAACCCCTTTAAAACTAATATCAAAGTTAATGATAGACATTGAACAAATTTTGGAGGAGAGGCTTGGAAAGAGTAATGAGTGCTTCTAGAAGATTTTTTTGCATGACACTATTGTTCACTATAAAAAAATGTAGTTAAGCACCACATGATGGTGAGGAGAATAGAAAGACATAATTTCTTGCATATTCCAATTGAGAAAAGATGCACCTTTGCATGGGTAAATTTGATGGCCAAGGAAAAACCTTGAAAGGCCAATGCTTCATGATTTCTACATAGGAGGGTCACTAGAATTATTTCACTAGTCATTCAACTTTTAGGGATACTTGTGCATTCTAAGAAATTTTAATTTTAGGGTTAGGTGCTTTAAGAATTATAAATATTGGTATCAGGTTTATATTTTTATTTGCAGAATATAACACTAATAAAATAGTCTGATAAGGTCAAAAGTATTTACTTTGCACTATTAATTTGCTTAAATTATTACTTGTGTATTTGCATATTGAGGTGAAATAGGTGTTTAACCAAATAAATTATTTGAGTATTTGTGTAGATTTAAGAAGAGGGAAATAAATGTTTAATTATTGATGAAAATAAGTTTGTAGGTTGGGTGTCACAATTGTCTATCATGAATTAGAGGTAAAAAAATGTTATTTTGGACATCTTGTATGGTGAAACATATTTGTGTCATAAAATATTAATGATGTAGACCTAAAATCCAAGATTTAAGCAAGAGACTTACCAAGTAATCTATCATAAAAATTCAAAGTAATTTGACTCTTTTAAGAGATGCAATGTTTAAATGTACAACTGTCAAATCATCTCCCTTAAATAGAACAAAACAAACATTCTAATTCTCAAACTAATATGTTTTTAAAATTTCAATCCTCTTTATAGATATAATTAGGGATATATCTATGAGTGGTATGTTGAAAGACTTCCACGAAAATAGATGCCCACACATTTAAACTTTAATTAACATACAAAATTTGAAAAGAATTTATTATACTTTTATTAGTTGGAGAGATAATATGTTATGTCTGCAATGTGGATCACATATTTGGTAGGGAAAATATATATTTTTAGAATTAGATGCAAGAATGGTGTCAATGCATATCAAATCGTTTGGGAGGACTCTTCACTGTTGGGTGCCACATTCATGATTTTTTTCTCTTTGAATTTAAAAAATAAAAAAACTTATCAACCAAATTATATGACATATATCAAGAAAGTTCACAAATAATAAAGTGGCCAAAATTAATTATTGAAGATATTTTTTGTGAATAGGTTCTACCTAACTTTTTAATTAAATTAAAAGGATAATAATTAAGAAAAGATCGTTGGTATAAAGACACACCTTTAAAATCTAGATAGGAGAAAGTTCAAAATAAAGATGAAAAACTAAATCTTTATTGTCAAAATTTCCTAAACATATATAATACAAAATCATCGATATAATCCCAATGAATGAGAGCTTCCTACTCTTCAAAGGTGTCTTCCAAGGTAGGTGGAACAAGGACCAAAAAGATGACCAGATCCAGATGTGGAATTAGACCACCAAAGAACACCACGCCCGTGGTAGGAAGTAGAGGCAGCCGAAAAGGCAGACCATTATCTGCGACCAAACCTACCCCCTTGAAGAAAAAGATGATCAGAAAAAACTCTAACAACAATACACGGGACATCCAAGATATTCAAATTGACAGTGAAAACAAAAATAATTTATCAAGATAGCGTGCCTCCACTGCAAAGTCAGCATTTATCTGCCACCATTAAGGTTATTTCGGAAGCTCTGAAAATCAAATGACAAAGGTTCAGTGTGTGGGTACAGGTCCGTCATTTCAACTATCTGCTCCTGATTCGCTTCCGCATCCATTATAAGAGAAACAAATTCTTCTTCATTTTGTGGTGCATCAGAATTCAACCATGTGTGCGGCCTTGGCCCACCTCTGATCCATAGGAGTTCCTGAACCACCTCCTTCATTGTCGGCCTCTTCTCCCCCTCCACGCTCAGACAATCTTTTGCTAAATTGGCCAATTTCTCTATCGATTCCATATTCTCCGCCTCCCCTACAGTGAGCCGAGAATCTAAAATTTCAGTGAGATCCGTTGTCTTCATCGTATTGAGAAAATAAATGGCCAAGTTGCTGTGGTTCTTTGTTCTTTCAAACGAAAGAGGCTTTAACCCAGTCAAAAGCTCCACCAGCACAACACCAAAGCTGTAGACATCACTCTTCTCTGTAAGTTGAACTGTCTGAAAGTATTCAGGGTCCAAATAACCCATCGTGCCTTGCACAATTGTGGCGATGTGTGTTTGGTCCATTGGAAGTAGGCGAGACAACCCAAAGTCTGCAACTTTGGGCGTATACACATTGTCAAGGAGAATGTTAGAAGATTTCATATCTCTGTGCACAATGGGTATTGATGCAGCACTGTGTAAGTATGACAGCGCTTCTGCAGTTTCTATAGCGATGCGGAGACGGTTTTCCCAAGGAAGGCGCTGTTCATATTTGTTACCATATAGATGATCAGACAAGGTGCCATTGGAAATATATTCATAAATTAATAAGGGGACCGGAGTCTCCAAGCAGCAGCCCAACAACTTTACCACGTTTCTGTGATTTATCTGACTCAGAATAACAATTTCATTAATAAAATCATTGATTTCTTTGGAATCAACTTGTTTGGAATTTGCTTTCTTGATTGCCACAAAAATCCCATTGGAAAGTGTGCCTTTGTAAACTGTGCCATAGCCACCGGATCCCAAGATTAAACTCGGAGAAAAACTTTCAGTTGCTTTCTCAACTTCATCCAAGGAAAAAATTCTTAATCCATCTGCTTGGGATGAAATTAAGTTCATCAAATGAGTTCCCCCGTTCTGACGAAAGTTGTTCTGTTTGACAAGCCTCACCCTTCTGCGGTTCAACATCATCAACACAACACCACAGCCGATAAGCACAACCACTAGCGTCACACATACTCCTGCACAACAAAACATAGAACAAGATCAACATCAATAACATTCCAAGAAATAGTGCCTACAATTTTTAGACAATGCAAAGCAATTGTTTCAAAGTTGTACCTATGGCAACAGGGAAAGTCTGAAACTTTCTCGAAGAACAACGGGTGCCATTTTCGGTGCCATCTCCATGGCCTCTAGTGCAAGAGCACTTATACGAGCCCTCTATATTTTCACACCACCCTCCCTCTGAGGAAGGATAACAGTCATTCAATCTAGGATCTGAGCATTCGTCGATATCTGTAAGGGTTGGAAACAAAATCAAGAAACTAAACTTGAAAAGCATTTTATGGCTCTTCAAATCTTGATTGAAGTAAACAAATCTAGAGCACAAACACAATACCTATGCAACGGTTGCCATTGATGTACCCGTCTCCATGGTAACCATGCTTACATTTGCATAGATAACCCCATTCTAGATCATTGCACTCTGCTTTTAGATCGCACTGGTATGAACCCTTTGCTTTAGCTGAGGCACAAGTGTCATTTGCAATACTCCAATTCAAGCTTATGTAGGCATTATATAAGTTAGGGGCATCTAATTTAGAAATTAATTTCCAACTATTTTCATCAAGTATACCAGCATAATTACAGTGTGTTTCGTAATCATTTTCTCTGAATGAGATATTATCTACAGAGATGAGATAATCTGCATAATTTGATGGCATGGAAGTTTGACAACAACCATCCCCACTGCAGTTAGAAAAAGTAGGAGAATCACGACAGACGGATATGCATGCACCCAAAGTAGTGTAATTATTGTCCTCAACTATGCCAAACAACCCCGATGCTCCACACCCAACTGTAAAAAACTTGTTGTGTGTAGAGAGTCGGAATGGCCCTTTGTCAGAAATGATGATTTCTGTTATATTCGGTTGACCTAGACAATTGGAAGTGGAAGCAAGGAACTGAGTAGCGTTAATGAGGAGATGATCATGAGAGAAATTCAATATTTGAACTTCACCAGAAAGAATGGTCAGAAAGGGGATAGGCTGTGTACTTCCAAAACTTTGATTGTGTTTGCAGTTGATTTCAAAGCCAGGCAGGCCACAACTGTGACCTTTTCCAGCTATTGAAAAGGGGTAAGGAATATCTATCTCTCCACACTTGTGGAAGCATCGATCTGCTTTGAGCTCGGAAATATGAATAAAACATATAATCCATTGAATCAAAATTACCTTTGATAAGTTCGACATGAAGATCTGGCCACAATTAACAACACACAAGGCGATCGCTTATTCTTCCACAGCAAACAATTGTTGGTACTTGCCGTCTTTTATACTGTTGTTGAAAAATCGTATGCATTCCATCGGCCATGATAGTCATACGGATGCCAAAGACTGGAAGTAAGTCAAGTCTTGCGTGTAGTTGGAGATGTATTTCTGGAAGACTGCAGGTCGGTCAAGTCTTGTGTCGGTAGAGAGAGTATTCCTTGAAGGCTAATGTTTTACAGTCACAGGCAATGCATCCACCACATGTAAAAGGATAAAAACTATATTATTAATGAGTGAGGCAAAGGAATGAAAACTACACTCTCTCACCTGTCAAAACACCCCATTGCCAAATTAAGACGGCAACGAAGTCTCATCGCGGAAAATTCAAGGGTATGTGACTGATCGGTCCAGGGCGCCACAAATTAGACGTCTGCCTCTGGTCTTAATTATTCCCTTGTCATATTTGGGAAGTTTGTACTGCATTTTCCAAGATAGAACTAAGCCTGCAATCTGCTTTGTGTTTGCTTTTTCCCCCATCGGAGAAACGTCTTATTTGTAAAAATGTCCTCGCTATTTATGACTCTTACATTTCTTCATCTTCTTTAATTTTCCTAATGGAGTCCAAAATGCTTCTTATAGCAACCAGCTCCAAAGGCTGTGACTCGATCAAAGATCGATAATTGGTTGTAATTATTGAGTTAAAGTGATAGAGTCGCGTTCATGATGGATTATTATTTGAAACATTAATAAAAAAATTAACACACTTAAATCTAACTTATGTCATGTTTTTTTTTAAATGTTATATAACCATTTTTATCATACTTTTAAGAAGAAGATTATAATATTAGTCCGCTATGTTCTATTAAAGTTATTAGTCCCTCTCAAATAAAAAATTATAATAATTAATAGGTAATATTATTATTGGTTTACTTGAAAATATTTATTTGTATTTTTATTAGTATTATATTATTGGTGTTTTAAGTTATTTTTTTATAAGATTTATAATATTATATACGAGTTAATTTTCAAATATTAAAATATATTAATTAACTAATATAAACATCTTAATTATATCTATCAAGAAAATGTAAGAGATATGAATTTAGAGCTATTTTACTTAAAAGTTATTTTATATTATTTTGAAACTATTTTATTTATTATATATGGAGATATAAATTTTATGTACCTCTTATTTTAGAAATATTATGTTTTATTAAATTTAATATTTTGACATGTAAATGACTGTCAAATTCAAAGTGAAAGATAAGAGTTTTTGTTAACATACTCATGCCATTGCACTCCACCCCTTGTTACCTTTGTAGAATGCCTCTCGCTCATTAATTATTAACAATACTTATTGTTTTTTTAATTTTAAATATTTTAGAATGATATGAATTAATTATTAAGTAATATTTTATTATTTTCTTAAAATTATCAAATGCTATTTAAAATTTTAACAAACAATAAACACAATAAAGATACAATATTTCTATAGCCTGGCATAATAATTGAAATTATTTCTAAATATTATTTTATAATAATTTTCAACATGTAAAAATACTATAAATGATTTTAAAAGATTGGATTTACGGTAACAATAATGTTGACTAGTTAAGTAAACATCTTCAAGAAAATAATTGGTAGCTAACAAGTAAGGTCAATTGCTATTTTTTTTAATGAATAAGTCCTAGTTACATTTTAACTAAACTAAAAATATAATATTAGATAATTCACAAAAATAAGACAAGTAGTATAAAGGAACACCCTCAAAGTCTTAATGAGAGAAAGCTTGAAACAAAGATAAAAATTAAAATAGCATTAAGTTGCTAAATCAATCCTAGCAAAAGGATTATTTTTATGATTAGGCTTTCCCAAAAAAACTCCATAGGTAGAGCCATCAATAAGCTTCCAACCAATGAGAGCTCCCTCCTCTTTAGGATTATCTTTTGAGGTAGGTTAAACACAAACTAAGGAGATGGATGAATTTAAACATGGAACCTTTCCTCCATCAAACCACCAAGAATACCACATCCATGAGAGGAAGTAGAGGATGATTGAGCAAACTGAGACCATCCTCCACGGGAAGTGTTATGTATGGTACTCAAAGTCTAAGAACTATAGGATTGGGAGCCTTTGTCATGTCTTGAATATTGAATAAAACCACGCGTATGCCGAAGAAGAGGGATTAGGAGGAACTTTGGCAATAGTACAAGGAGCATTCCCCTAATGACCCAAATTATCTTAAAGATGGGAAACTTCTAGTGTAACTTTATGATCTTACACTTAAATCTACATAAGAATACAATAATAGATCATAGCTTTAATTTACATAGAAAAATACTTGTCTATAAAATAACATGAAAAAGGAGCTACATTTATATCTTTTCAATTGCTAAAAATGATTTTCACCCTAAAAGTGAGAAAAATATAGGTATACTTGAAAGGAAGACAATGCTAGTTTCACAAAAAATCTATATGCCAAGAAAGAAAGGTGAGCCTAAAAGGCCTAAAACATCATGGATTCAAAGATAAGCTTCTTGATATTTGAGACAAAACCGAGTGTTTTAGATTCTCATTTTTCACATATGTTGGGACAATGAGGATTGAGAACACTAAAAGTGACCAAATAATTTTTTAAAGGATGACCTTGATATAATACACTAGGAAAATTGTGATAAATTGGGATTGGTAAAATTCAACCAAACTCATTGTATTGAATCTACAAACAATGGTTTAGATAATCAACCATAGGAAGATGTGGTGAAAGCCACATATATACTTTATGAGTCTGGTAGTTGTGAAAGGGTGTATCTAAGAACCTTTTCCAATCCTTCCATCATGGCCTAAAAGATATCATGATAATATTATGAACCATATGGGAGGGATAACATCAATAATTACCTAAAATGTCTTCATATCTTTATTAACAAGCGTAAAGTTTACTTTGAACTCCAACCAAGAAAAAAAAATTATTAATACGTTAATGAATCAATATGACAATACTAATGCATCTTTAGAAAAAATGAAGGCATGAATCCACGAGACCTTAGCTATTTAGGATGATCTTGACATGAAATAATATAAGAAAACCAAATAGATTTCTAGTTAATAAAGAAAATAGAATGTGGATGTCATTTCCTATCCGTAAAATCCAATGCCTAATAGCCTCCCAAGATTTCCATACACTTTGTAAGATTTAGAAAAATCAATATCAGTAAAAAATTAAAAACTTGAACCCATTCCATCCCTTTCCACACAACAATAATATTATTAAAAATAAATCTATATTTTTTGAAGTCAATTTTCTCATAACAAATTGGTTTAGGAAGCATAGGCTTAAGTTTGAAATCCAAATCCTTTGTATTAATTCTATAATAAATATTTAAAAGGGTGATAATCCTCTAATTGAAAATATATTATAAATCTCTAACTTTAGATATGAATTCAATATTTTCTTTATTGATTAAATTTTTAAATATTTGGACAACAAATTTGACCCAATAGAGACAACAAATTTGACCCTACTAAGCAAAGTCCGTGCCTCTTCAATCATGGAGTATTGAATCCCTATTCCTCTAGCATAACCAACAACCATTCTTCCATCTAGATCTCTAATGATGCTACCAATCCTAGTAGGGCCAAGATTTCCCTTACCAGGACCATCAAAATCATTGAACTAGAAACACTTAAGCAACTTGCAGAGACCAAAACTTTCTTCCAGCAACACATGTGTGCCACAGAAAAATGGACCCTTGTCATTTTCATGGCCTTTTTGGTCTCTCTTCATGATGTTTGCTCCATTTTTCTTTGATTTATTGATGTAATGTGGCTTGAAAATGCCCATTAGGTCCTTAAAATTCAAATAATGACATCTTGTGAAGGTGTAGTGAAGTGTTCTAAAACATTTATACACTTTTATAGAATCTATTCATTGCAATTCACCTAAAAATTACCTTTTCATCACTAATCAAGTCCTTTTTTGAAGTGTTGTAAAGTCTTGTAACAAGATTTCACACTTTTCTAGGCATAACTTCACTATTTACACCTTTCTTATGCTTTATTTGACCCCTTTATTCCCTTATAAAACTTAATTAAGTGTATTTGTGAATGTAATCCCAACAAAAAACATTAAATGTCACTTAATTCCCGACACCCACTTTCAAGTCCAAGGTGGGACCCATTTTCCATGGGTGGCGAATGAGTCCCTCTTGGCTCCAAATATTTTAAATTTTCTTTTAGGTTTTTATTCAAAATCACTTGATGTCAGCCTGTGATGAAGTATCAATGGGTTATTAAGGCACAAGAATGTATAAATAAGTTTTTTTCTCCTCATTTTACATCTCCTAACACATTCAAGCAATCTTCCCATTCATTCAAGTATTCATCAAGCATTCAAGCACTTTGCATCATCTAATCAAGCATTTTGGAGCAACCATTGATATATCTTCAAATTTTGAGCATCAAAGATGTGGTAATTTATGACATAAATGCATGTTATCTATTTATCATACTCTTTTCATTTCATTATTTAGGGTTTGATTACCAAAGTGGGGTTTGACCAAGGCAAACAAACCCCTATTCTCTAACCCTCAACCCTTTTTCCCCTCTTGCATGTGCATTTGTAGAATTTTGTATGCACATTTAACAAGTATTTAGGTGTTGAAGAGTGGTCAACAAGGTGCTTCAATTCAAATCAACCTCATTTCAAGCTTAGAGAAGAAATTCTATCTATTTCTACAGAATTAATTTTGTCAACCCAACAAGCAGACAACGTCAAATCTAGTGTTGCAAAATTGTCCCCTGATTTCTCAAAATTTTGGAAGAGGATTGATTAACCATCGGTGGTGAATGAGTCCCACCTTAAGACTAGAAATCTAGATTTTGTCAGATTTTGGATCTTGACACTCAGAAACCAATTTCTGACAGTTTTCATCAGTAGTGGGACTGATTCACCATCAGTGGAGAATGAGTCCCACTGGTGACTTTATGTGATCTCTAACATCATTCAGAATATTCTATATTCTCCATTCTCTACCCAGGTGCACTTTGAATTATCCTCCTTCCTTTCTATTTTGTATTTTTCCATTCATAGTTCATGTTTGCATATCATATTGTGTTTTCCAACATTGCATAAATCTTAAGTTTTGCATTCATAATCAGTCAAATAAGTCATCTAATTATACTTATTCATCTCATTTAGTCTAAATAACATCATACACTACATAATTTGAGTGAACCTACCTAGACTTTTGAGTGGGGTTTATCTCTCTCCTTTTAGGTGAAACATCCTAAGAGTGCAAAAGTAGCCTATAAGCCCTACCCAAAAATCTGCAGTTCAACATGCTTCATCAGGAACATTAAGAGAGAGCATGAGACATACTATAGACCTTCAACAACACATCTCCACTATTAGTTATGCTTATAATCCTCATCTTAATGCTACCAATCCTCATCTGAATACACCATTAATAAAGCAACTCTATTGACAGTAACCATACTTCATACATCTTCAATTTTCATCAAACAAGGCATGACATCCAACCATGGACTTTAATAATATATAATATATACCAGTGATGCATAAACTGAATATTATCAATAATGACAACCAATGTTGATCAAAGCAACTATCTCCTCCACTATTGACAACTAATACCAACAATCTCCCAAGCATATGCAACAACACCAAGTACTAACACAAAAAATCAAACAATATTCAAAGACAACCAACAAATAGTATTGACATCCAAAAATCAATGTTGACATCAATGACAACCAAAAATTAGTGTTGATATCAATGATAATAATTACCAATAAAATCATCACCATTAGAATTTGGGGTGTCTTTCAACAAAACATCCTTAAAGCTACCCAACCTCGTTGCAAACCATTTTTCACCATGACCCTCAAATCAATGCTTGAGTAGGTTAGAGTCATGGACTAGAGGTAAATTTTATGAGGCCCACCCCTTTCACACAACACTAGTGTGTTGCTTAGATGAGAAAAATGTGCACGTGAAAAATCCTTGAAGCATCATTGCTAAATAAAATCCTATTTTCTTCCTTCATTCACATATTAAGAGATTTTGGAGGGTGTGAGTTAGGGTTTGAGGGTAGTGTGAAATACATTGAGGAGTGAAAACAAAAAGATTTTTGACATTCAATTCAATGATTATTTGAATTATTTTATTTTTATTTACAAAAAATATTTATTTTATTTACTTAAGGGTTATTTATATTTTTAAAATTAAAAATATATATATCCTTTATAATTTTTAGATAGATGTATTTAATATATCTATAGTATTAATATTTAAATTATAACTTAAGCTTAAATATTGAAAAGAAGTAAATAATAAATCATTAAATAAAAAATAATATTAATAGGTAATTATACCTTCTAAATATTTTTCTGTTTATAAAAGGTTATGGCCTATTTAGATATTATATGAATATAAGAAGATATACATCAATTGTCAAAATTATAATATTGAAAAAACTATGTCATTTGAGAACATAACCAGTGTAGATTTGGCACTAATTTTCCAAAAAAATATATATTGAATGTCAAATTTCAAATACTATATTAACATAGTGGACTAAAGAAAAAAACAACATTACAAACAAGCACTTTATCATTCTTCCATGAAACCTTCGTTTGTTGATGTATCCCCATGGCCTTCATTACTATCTACTGCATTTTCTCCATGGCCCTCATTGAGATTTATAGCATTTTACAAACTTTGAAACCTTGTAGCTCTTATTGTACTTTGCCCATGTCAAATATGATACAAAAGTAGGAAGGATAGAGAAAATTATTTGTCTTTTATATTATTGAAAATTTGTAGCACAATATCTATTGAATGTAGATTAATGGCCTTATACATTTCCCAAGGGCCATCTATTTGCAACACTTTTTTTGCCACATAAAAAACCTTTGCATATGAGGTTTTTCTTTTAAGATAGCCCCTAGGAAAGATGCCACCAACATTACCTTTACCTTTATCCAAGTTATACATCTGGATAGACTATAAAATCTCACCCTCTACTAGGTAATTTGGTTGTACCACTTCTTTAACCACATCTTGTAACAAAGTAAAAGATTGCAAAATATCCATGGAATTCAAGAGAAAAATGGAAAGGAGTTGTGAAGTGAATAGCAACCTAGGGGATTTAGGCTTCAAAACTTCTTCTCCAATGACCATTCAAATGCTATCAACAACACTTAGACAGGTCATTCTAAAGACTTGTGACAACTAATAATTAAACCCCTCCTCTAAAAATGACAACTCCCCAACATGAATTTTGATAGGAACACTAAATTTTTTGGCCATGTAATCCATTGTAGCTTACCAAAAATAAGTATATAAATTACCTTAGAAGTAAACCCAAATGATTAGCAATCCAAAAAAAATTGTGATTGTACTAGTATTCTAAACGAACTATACCCCTCTTCGAAGCAAAACAAAGCAGAACAAACATCTAGTGAGCACCAAACTTTTGAAATGATTGAACCCCTTTACTTATCCTAGAAGTGACGCCAACAAAACACCATAAGCCACCCTTACAAAAATAATGACTCTAACTTCTAGCAAAACACCTCCTTATACTAGCAAAACCTTTGAAAAGAGCAACCAAAGACCAAAAACATACAACTCCACTTTATTTAAATTGAGGACTCACAATGTACATACATTGAGACCCAAACATAGACCCATAAACCTATTGAAAGGTGAAATAAAACTAAGAGGAGGGGGGTGAATCAGTTGTCACCAAACACAATCACATATCTCAAACACTTATCAACTTCTCATCCACTTAATTATGTTATTTAGTATGAAAATTAATTGCAAATAATAGAAAGCAATATAAAGAAATGCCATATTTACATGGAAAACCCAATATGGGAAAAACCATGGTGAGGATTAACTCACAATATAAAGTAATTCCAAAAGCAAATACAAAGAGGCTCACTACCAAGAGCTCACAGCCCAAAATACAAGGCTCATTGCCTACAGAAAGGACTCACTGTCCAACAAGGAGGCTCGCTGCCTACAAAAACAAAAGATAACATAAAATATCCACCACAACAAGTTACACACATCCACAACCTTGATCATAAGATTGCAGACACCATCAACTCACTGCTTTCAAGAGTCTAACACATTAAATTACTGCTACCTCAACTCACTTTCACACAACTCTTGCTTCTCAACCCTATGGCTTGTCTAGTACATCAATTCATAACATCTTGACTTGTATTTATACCATCTTCAACATTAGAAACTTTCTCCAAGGTCAGCTACACATGCTTCATTTTATAAATTCAAATTAGGTTGGAAACTAAACATTCCCATGATGGAAGAGAATGAGATCATATCAAACAAACACTTAACCAAGACCCAAAACAATGTCTCAGATCAATCACACACTTCCTCAATTGATACTTATCCTTCATATGAAGTGTAGACACCAAGTTGGACAAAACTAATGAAAACACAAATGAACTTTGAAGTACACGCTTCTACAATGAGAAGATAATGTGCAGACCACATAACATGCTTCACCATACACTAGAACACACCTTAGATACCTTTAGATTCATTTGCAACAAATGCAGCAACCTTCAAACACATAACGCATTCTATCAGTCCATCTGGACTGTACAGACACACACAACTTCTGGAGCACCAAACCATGAATGCATTTTCCAGAACATAGAAAACATCATTACAAGACTTCTACCAGATCTGTAAGACCTAAAATGAACTAGCGGAGGACTACAGAGCAGAAAAATTTCTCCCATTCCATAGACAAACAGCTCTGCTAGACTAGTTCACACATCGGTGAACACAACTTTCACACTCCATCAAACCAGAAGCTCTAATCCAAGATATATCACCCAATAATGTCCATGAACAACACTTCAAATCCACACAAGCATAGGATCAACACAGAATAAATGTGGAGCACATACCAAAGCACATTTTGAACACATACTCAACTTTTTTTGCACTATTTCTCAAAAATACTTGGCAACTCATCGTATCACCACACCTGCAACACCATAAGGATAGCTCCATGTACTCACAACATGTCATCAGCATCTCAACTATACATGCACAACTTGCAATCACTTGATTCATTTCTCTGCAATATCTTATACTATGTTGACATCAATGACAACACCACCATACTTACTCATACTTGCAACAAAACCTTCACTGGAACTTCTTCGAGATGCCAAATTACATGCCATGGGAACAATGTAATTTCTATTTAAAGAGCCACACCTATACTTGCCATTGAAATTAAATCATGACAAATACTCTTACATTAAAATCACCTTCTTTTCGACATGCTTGAAATAATTCACACAGATGAAATATCTTAATTTTACCTTGAAAATACCTTTCATTATTGTAGATATTGGGAAATAAAAGGATATATTTAACTTGCAAAATGATGAGACACGTGTTAATAAAACCCATATTACGACAATTGTTAAGGCACAAGAAGCTTTACAGAAATTGTTAAGGCATGAGCTAGTTGTCAAGAACTCCTTAATCCATTTTTTGTTACATATTTAATCACCACTTTTTTGTTACCTTGCCACCTATGACAACAACACACAGATTTTAATGCTCAATGAACACCGAGCTTTTTCTTTTCAAATTCCTTTTGCTTGGAGTGCTGCTAGAATTTGCACTTGTCATTTAAATGCTTATGTCACTTAATGCTTACATCATTAGGCCAAACTTGTTCCTATTTGATTTTATTTTGTAAAGAAACAAGCATATTATTTGTTGTGACATCATAAAAAATTTCCTTCTATAACTGATCACACCAAATTTTTGAGGGAAAATCAACTAATTGATTCCCCTCCCTATATGTATGGCGAAGTTGATAATCATAAAATTGATTCAAAACCTTCCAAGTTTTTTGAAGCATGTAATTTAGTTTACAGTTGCAAGACCTTCACTCCCTACATGCATTAATAATGAGTAAAGAGTGACCCTCAACATGTAATTTTGAATTTTTTAAAGATGAGGCCAATTGCAGACTTTATAATAAAACCTGAGCTTCTAAATAATGTTCATACCCAAAGGAAAGCTAATGGATTTTTCTCCAATGAGGACCATGCATAATCTCTTAAAACTATACCTGCGCCTGATGATCCTAGATTCCTTTTACAAGCATCATCAAAGTTTAATTTTAGGAAACCTAAAGGTGAGGGGATCCAAACAGTTTTTGACCTATCAATTTTGTTAGATACTTTTTGTTGTGTATTTCCTTTGAGAGGTATAACCAAGTTCGGCCACTATTTAAGCATCATGGAATCCCAATCTATAAAAAATGAAACTTGGAAGCACTGTTATCTAAATATAGGCATTTTTTTATTCTAATATTGAATTTTCAATATGATGAAACACTTGATCAAGATTAGATGAATGATTTTGAAAAATCCTCTTATTTTTCTCCCACCAAATGCACCATAAACCAACTGATAGAATAATTTTCCAAATACATGCAAACAGGGCCGACTTGTGTAGAACCGACCAGCTTGTAAACATTTCCCAAAGATTTTTCGGCAAAGGTGAAGCCCAACTTAGTATGCTTTTAACATTTTCCTAGCAAGAGAATGAAAAAGGGAAATGAAGGAATAGATGGTTCACATCTTCTACAACTTGATTACACAAAACACAGTTGAAATGTTGATGAATGAAACCTAACTTAACCATCTTATCACTTGTAAGGATCCTATTTTTTAGTGCTAACGAAGAAAAACAACCAGCTTTTGGTAAGATCATAGGATTCCAACAAAAAGCTAGAGCTCTTTGAGGATTTCTAGAATCTCTAGAACTCATCATTTCCTTGTATCCTAGTTTAACTGAGTAATCTCCAAACTTAGATGGAGCCCAATGAATTTTATCTACATAGTAAGACATATACACCATTCTTGTACTTACTATTTTTCCAATCAACTCCTTTTGTTGCATTGAAATTGGAAAAATAGAAAATTCATTCTAATTTACTTTACAAGTAAGAGCATCTATAGATTGAATATAGTCTTTGACTCTGATTCCCCACCTAGCACTTGCTAAATTCATCATTGTTTGTAATTTTGGAACCGAACTTAATGCAGGATAACCATTCCATGAATCACTCTAAAAGAGAGCCTCCTCCCCACTATTAATTTCCCAAGTAATATATGGATTAATCACCTTCCTACAAAGGAGTAAGAAATTCCATAATGTCAGAAAAACTGGTGGGTTAGAGATAGTAAAAATTCTTGTTGGAGACACACTATCCAAATACTTGGCTTGCAAAATTTTACACCATTTGGCAGTGGGCTTCAATTACATATGCAAAACCAACTTGGCACCTAATGACACATTCCTTGCTAACATATTATGAACTCTTGCGCCACCCTTTAATTTTTCCATACAATTTTTTTCTAACTTAGATATAAGCAAAAATTTCTTTTTGTTATCCAAATTACCTTTCCATAAGAAATTTGTAATCATTTTTTCAATTAAGACAATGATAGATTTAAGAGCTTTTAAAACTGCTAGATAGTAATTTGGAATGGTATAAAGAATAGTTTTAACCATGACTATCCTCCCTGCTAGCGACAACCACCTACCTTTTTGACCAACAATTCTAGATTGGATACTTATTATTACCTTATCCCAATAACAATCCTTTTTTCCTCTGTAAAAAAAGGAATGTTGAGATACTTGCAAGGAAAATCTTCCAATTGGAATCCTAAGAGCTTAACTAACTTGTCTTTTAATGGTGAACTTGTGTTGAAAATGTGAATTTTAAACTTGTTTGTATTTACCTTTTGACTTGAAGCTTCTGAATACTTGTCCAGAATCCCCTTAATATGTGTTGCTTCTAACAATTATGCCTTGCCAAAGAGAATAGTGTCATCAACAAACAAAGAGTGAGTGGCTAAAATCCTATTTGATCCAGGATTTTGATACCTTTTCAAAGCTCCTAATTAAAAGCTTTATGTATTGACCTACTTAAAGCTTTAGCAAGAATTATGGAAAGGAATGGGGATAGTGGATATCCCTACCTAACACCATGTGTTGAATTGAAGAACCCTACCAGAGAACCATTAATGAGAACTAAAAACTTAGCTCCAGACAGACAAGACAACACCCACTTACACCACTTCATTTGAAAACCAAATTTCCTCAATACTTGCATCAAAAAAGACTAGTCCACTTTGTCGTATGCTTTCATCATATCCAATTTAATGATTATTGTTGAAAGCTTATGAGATTCAATAAAATGAAGGACTTAATGTGCTACTAAATGGCCTTCATCTATTTCCCTCCTAGGGACAAAACCTCCTTGTTCCTTAGAAATTATTTTTGGAATCATAGGCAATAATTGTAGATAAATTACTTTTGTCAATATATTATAAATTGTATTACACAAGGAAATGAGCCTCAACTCTAAAAAGGACTTGGGAGATTGCACTTTTGGAATTAATGCAATATAAGTGGTATTAAATTGTTTTAACATTGTCCCTAAACTTCTAGACTCTTCCAACACTTTAAGAAGATCTAACCCAATGAAGTCCCAACATTTTTGAAACATAATAGCTATAAGACCATCTAGATCAGGATATTTTTCAGGAGAGAGCGTAAAAACCACTAACTTCACCACTTCTAAAGAGAAAGGTTTAAAAATTTGTGTATTTTCTTGCTATGAAATTAGAGTTGGAATTGCTTCCAACAACTCCTCCCTTTGATGCACTATTTGAGGTGAAAACACTAAAGGAACTGATAGTAATTCAAATAAATTAGCCCCTTTAGTTCGAATGTCCTATTCACTTATTAACCACCTACTTGTAACACTATCCTAAATTGAGAAAAATGGACTTCTTGCTTTCTTTATTTGTGTAGATTTATGAAAAAAAAAATTGTATTTTTTCTTCGTATTTCAACCATAGTTCTTTGGACTTTTGATGCTAGTATATCTCTTCTCTTATTACTAACCATCCCACTCCTCCTAAAGTTTCTTTAGTTGTTCAAAAGAATATTGATTTAGATCTCGTGAAATTATTTTCTCATTGAATTATGATAGTTGTTTATAAACAACCTCCTTTTGATGCAATACATTCTTGAATACATTAGCATTCCAATGCTTAATCCTTCATTTGACATGTTCCAGCTTCTTGTAGAGCCTAAAAATATTTGAGCCTACAATATAAGGAGCCTCTTTCCACCAACTATGTAATAACTGCATAAAGTTTGGGTGACAAAACCACATGGTTTCAAATTTGAAGGATGCTCTATGCTTAGAAGCCATCTGAATACCTGAAATAGATAATGATGTAGGAAAATGATTTGAAACTGCCCATGTTAGAATTTCATATAACAAAGAATAATATCCTAAAACCCAATTTGATGAAGTGAAGAATCTGTCCTATCTTTCTACTATCTGCAAAACAAATTTCCTTCTATTCATCTGTGTGAAAATGCCACTATGGGGGAGAATATCAATAAGGGCATTATTTTGAATAAAAACATTAAAATAATCCATTGTTCTTTGTGGTGGAAAAATTCCTCCCTTTTTTTCATTCAATGAAAAAACTGCATTAAAATCACTAGCCAGGATGACTTGTTCTTCCTCTTTTTGACCTAGAATTTAACTTAAGTCATGTCCAACAATTTTTTTCCCCACTATTGTATTCAAAGTATTAGAAACTAGGAAGATCTAGAATATAGAAGACAAGTACACATGAACAATGCAAATGATTGTATTTAGTTGACCCAAGAGATAATGAGTACAAAGCTTTCCTTTATAGGCAATGAGATAAAGGTGGTCATGTTAAGCACAATGACTGACTAACCCTTTATAGATTGAACACTTGTTAACTCACATGACATGTGTTGTAGTGAGTGGCAAGTGATCATGCAAGAGATGTCTCACAAAGTGAGAACACTTTTCTCAACCACATGAGGTGAGAAAAACCTCTAGATTTCGTCTAAGTGAGCTTAAGTGTAGTGTGAATAGGAATCTACTAAGTAGGAAAATAGCTAACTAGTTTTACAATATCTCTTTTCACACTAACATAGAGCATATACATTAAACAGCCAAAAATTCAAGTCAAAATGACAAACTTTCATAAGTTGCCAATTTGGTTCATTCGATATAATTTCCACTTTTATTGATTTGATATTCCAAAAAATTAACAAACCCCCTGAAGCACCTTGAACCATTGAGTGAGAATAATTTCATTTAGACCATTTACTAACACTCGCATCAAAAAATTTATAGGATAATTTCATTTCTTGCAACATAAAAAATGTCTACCCCACAAGCATCAATGTGTTGCTTGATGAGGGCATGCTTGTTAGGGGCATTAATTCCCCTAAAATTCCAAGATATTACCTTCCTAGGGATATCAAAGAGAAACCATCTCTCCTCAATCTCTTTTTAATATTTCCATCTAGTTTTTTTTGTGTTCCTACTTTTATTTCCTCTCGAAACTTTACTGCATTGGATTTTCTACCATGCTTACCTAGAGAATTCTTAGCAGATGGGATTGTAGCATGAAACTAAGAGATGGAAATTTTTTGAGAGAAATCATACTCTCCTCCTTTATGATCATCAAACTCTCCATCTATCTCAGTTGAATCCAAAGAAAATTGATTAGTTCAAGGACATGGGTCCCACTAAGCATGCCAAAATGTGAGCATATGAAATTAATTGATCAAATAACATCAAATAAATCCATTAAACTAATTAAATGATCAAATAAAATACTACTCTAATGAAATTATCCTACAACCTTAAGAAATATTCATTTTCAAAGCAATTAACATCAAATTAAAACTAACGAAAATAAGGATGAAAACCAACAATCCCATTGTACATAGAATGCAACTTGAGTGATGGTTGGATATTAGATTGCTCAAATTTCCTTATCCATGGTTGATTTGATGCAAAACCTTGGTGAAGGTTGATAATAGTGATCAACAAATGCTCAAAAAATCAAAGGTGAGTAGTAATTTCAATAGAGTAAGGGTGCTTTCAAATGGTTGTGAATGAAATATCATGTAAAATGAGAAGTATTTCTAGATTTTTGGATTGAATCAATGGTGAGGATTCAAAATGCTAATCAATGGAGGAAATTGGATCAAAGATGAAGAAACGGATCAAGAAATGGATTAAAGGATCTGATAATTCATGAAGGCATCGATCAAGAATTTAATCTTGAGGGTCCATAATCCTTGCTTGAGATTAACAAATCCCTTGATTTTAGGAAGCACGTGGGAGATATTTCCAGGTGGAGGGAGAAATTTGAATTTAAAAAGGGAATAATCCATGATAATATTCTTTGAATGATTGGAGGAATATTAGTCAATTAAACAATTTTGAAAATCATTTAACTGTACAAGTTGAGGAATTACAAACTTTAATTAAACAATTACGAACTATTTAATCAAAGAGGGAGAATGACATTTAATTAAATAATTTAACATTATCTAATTTAAAGAGGGAATATGTCATTTAATTAAATAATTTGACAGTATTTAATCAAAAGGATAGAAAAATTAGTGTGAAGGTGATGAATTAATCACATAAAATTAATTATTCGACTAATAGGAGAAAATAGTGGATTTAACTAAATAATTAACATTATTTAATTAAATAGATGAAATAAGTGAATTAGGAGAGAAATGGGGTTAATAAGTGAAATCTCAGTGTGTAATATACTTAGGACATTTTTAGGTGTCTACACTATTCATGTGACAAGTGTCACATAAGGAATGAGGAATAGGTTTAAGAGGTGCATTAGGGCACATTATTATGTGAATGGTTAAGATTCAGAGATGTAGTATGAAATGGATGGTTAAGATACAAAGCTATTTTGACTTTTTGGAAAGCACGTCTAGGTTCAATGAATCTAGACAAGGTCTTAGTTAGTCATGTGGCTCCCAAAAAATAATTAAATAATAATAAAAGTAGTTAATTAATTATTGGAGAAGGGTAATGTGGAAGTATAAATTAATTATTGGAGAAGGGTGATGTGGAAGAATAAATTAATTAAATAAATAATAACTACATATTTAATTAATGGCTAAGATAGGGTAAAGTCAAGTGTGATTAGGTACAGTCAATTTCAGGTGTCTACAAGTTGGTCAAGGGGGAGATGGCCCTAGGAGTTTTAAAAAATGGATATTATGGTAGGATATGTATGTATGGTTCAACTTAACTTAGAAATTTAATACCGAGGGGGCAACTTGACTCTTGCATTAAGCAATTATTCTAGAAACATGAATATTTACATGCTTTCATTATTGTGAAACTCTAAAAATTTTGGGGAATACTTGGGTTGAATAAAAAAATTCCTTTCCCATTTGAGGTGTCATGGTGTGTTGGATGGGATAAGATTCTTCCTGGTGGGTTATAATCATAACCTAATAAAAAATTATTCTTGTTTCATTGGTCTATTATCTTTCTTACTTGAGACTTAATTTATAGGTGACATAAACCGGTGGTTTGTATTTGAATGTGATCATTTGATGAGAGTGTCTAAATTTTATTGAATTTGATTTATATTTAAAAAATTATTGTTAAGATTTTAATTTGGTTGATTAGGTTGAGGTTGAAGGTTGGATAGGTTGATTTTATGTGATTGGTTGATGTGGTTAAAGTGAAGTTGATTTTATATTCAAGACATTAAGTTTCATTCATTTGAGGTAGATTGTTATTTTTTCCTACTTGAGATAGGCAAGTTCTCAAGAAATATTTGATCTAGATGGTTGGGTTTGCTAACTTAAGATACACAAGTTCTTCAACTAGTTTAACCAAGGTTGGATGAGGTGACTTGATTTGGATTTGATTAACTTGATTTTGGTAATTGATATATGTATGTTCTCAAGAAAGCCACCGTTAAAGGGTGATGATGGTGTTTGATCAAGGTCTCAATTTCAACAAATATATAATTTGGATGAAGGTTGTTTGATTTGAATTTGGATTTGAGTGGACTTGGATAAGGGTTGAATGATTTTGATCTTGGTTTATGTTGTGTTTTTAGTTTCAAGGTTTGATGAATAATGAGATTTAACATGTTTGATTATGCTTAGGGATTGGGTTTCAAATTGTGTTTGAAGTGATTTTGGTTTTGGATTTGGTTTGAGATGATTTTTTTTTGAGGAAAATAGATTAAGGTTTTATTTGAAGGATGTTTGATTTGGAATTTGAGGAATCAACTATAACGAAAGAAAAAGGGGGTGGCCCTAAGTTTAATGTGTGAAACCTAGGGTTAATATCTTCCTTTTTCAAAGTTACATTAGAATGCAAATCAACAAGGTGGATAGATTGACTTTCAACCGTGAAGATGCATCAATCTAATCTGGATATGCATCCTTAGGGCCTTAAAAATGGATTGGAAATAATTTGGAAGGAATAATCTAATTGAGCTATATGACCTAATCTGATGCATGCAATATTTTAGAAACACATAGATGAAAATAACAAATTGTAGGAAGATTTGAGAAGTATTGGAGATTGTGCACCTATCATAAAAATTTGGATCTAGCATGTAGAGGACTCAGATGCCTAGGAGTGTTTGTGTCCTTGGTAGGGGGTATTGAAACTAATTTTGTAGTCCTTTGATGCTAGATATGACCTTTTATTTCCTATTTGTGGAGTTATCAGAATGCCATCAGATAATTTTGTAGTTGATTTTTTGTAACTTGACAACTTCTAGGGATTCAAATGCAACAATGAACATTTTTTCTTGATTCCTTCCTCAATTCTCTTCAAACCAAAGATCTGCACATTCATAAAGAGGGAAAATGTTGGGCTATTTAGGGGCTTGCTTCAGTCAAACCCCATGTAAGTTTTCCCACTTCCATAATAGTAATGTCAATGATAAAAATGATAATTGAAAGGAATGAATGCTGAAATCACAAAGTGTTGCAACTCACCACCCTTCAATGGCTTCCTTGAAGGACTAAAGTCATGCACATTAGGGTGAGTGCAGGATCATGGGGGTCCAAAAACTGGCAATATGACAAAAAAGTGGCTAGTGACTTTTTTTAATCCAAATTTGATGAAATGAAAAGGGTTTATTGAGAAAATTGTCAACTTTCCAAAAATATAAAATATGCCTTATTTGGAATTAAATAGATAATTATTATTGATTTTATACATACATTCTGACTAAATTCCTAATTGATAGGCCAATTGAAAAACATCGATAATTCTTAAATGATTTCACATTTTTTGAATCTGAAAAATGTAGCCCATTCTATGCTTCCCATACTATAGGAGAAAAAAAAAATGAATTTCATAAAATTTTGACCAAGTTATGGTGGTCAGACAAACAAGTTTTAATATTTTTTTAAAAATTTAATAAAAAATCACAAATAATTATTTACTTGGAAAAAATTACAAAAAAGTGGCACATCTAGACATGTGTCATTTACTTATATTGAAAGTTTAAAATAAATGTATTTTTTTTCTTGTACTCGGGTTGGTCAAACATAGACCTACTTTTTACTTTTTCCTAAAAATTTAGGACTACTACATTGAAATTTTAAATTTTCACCAAATAGATTTACTCTTTCCCAAAAATGAATATTATCTTAGAAAATACATTCAATTTGCTACAAGTTTTGTTCTTACGTATTTTTCTTGAAATTATGTTAATAACTTATTCAAATTTTTATGTCAAGTTGCCTAACTCTATTTTCTAAATTTTCATTTCCACTTAAGGGCCTAGTTTGGACCCCCATGAAACTGCACTAACCCATCACCTCAAGCATTTGGATATTGCTTGCTTTAATGCTTGAATTCTTTGGAGACCTATAACAAGGGTTAGCCTTCACAAAATAATGATAACATGAACACACATAGAATTTGACATGATGTTAGGATCTTGAATTGCTGCAATAATGCTCTAAAATGTTGCTCTTGACTTTCTCTTGAATTCTCTTTTAATGTTCACCTCTAACTTGTTAGATTTAAAATGATAAAAAAGGTATTTATGTGCAATTGTTTTAATTTCCTAAAAATTACATTCCAAAAGCTGACACTTAATATTTGAATTTTGAATGTTAAAATTCCACAAACAACATATTAAAAATTAGTCCCCAACAAGATAGGGGGACCCATATGCCCACATGGGCGTATGATTCCTAGCCCTATCTTCCAAGACATTCAGTGTTGGGATCAAAACATAATTGCCTACATTTATTCAATGCTTGTAATCCTTCAAAAAGCTGTAAAAATAGGCTTTGGAATGCATAATTTAGGAAATTAGGGACCCAATTAGGCTCATCAATTTAGGGGACCAAAACATAGTGTGAAATTCTTAACAATGACAATTTTTGACACTACATCAACTTAGGGATTATGGAGAAATGAATATTGGATTTTAACCTTAGCAAGAGGACAGGTGCTAGTCAAATTTAAAGTTTTCTTTTAGATTAAAAGGGGATTTTTTAAAAGTGATTTGTTTTAATTTTAAGGAAAGGAACATGTTTCACACATTAAATCATGTTGAGCACATGAATATCCTCTATTAATCAAGTGAAAGTGTGAGTGATTATAATTCCACAAATATTCCTTTTTTAGGCATGAAGTGTAGGGTCCATAATGAGGACTAACCATTTTTATCACTCAAGATTGATGTATGGTGTGAGGGGAGAGCATACATGCTCTACACACCCAATTTTAAGGGTATGAGGTGAGTAATTTCCTAGGGCTAATAGCTTACTAGTGCATTATAACTAAATACATCTGACAGGTCCTATCTAAGCTTATACAAGGTTACGAGGGGATTTCCTCAATATATTTGAAGGTATTTAAGACTCAAGTTTGTGAAATGAGAGGGTATGTCTAATAGGTTGGTGTGGGAGGGTAATTGAATCTCCACTTTTCAAAGCATAAAATACTTGCAAGCTTAGCCTAATGATAAAAATCCTCCTAATAGGAGTCTTTTGCTTCTTTTCCAAATTTGTATAACCTACTAAAACATGATGGTTTAAGTCATCCCCTTGGTGATAAAATCTAAGGAAAGATTCCTAGGGGGGAGAAAACATAAAGCACTTTTGATCTCCAAGATTATCTTGTGGTTTGAAGAAAGAGCATACACAACTTGGCTTTTTTAAGCTCTAAGTTAAACATAAGAGGATAAAATAGTTCTTTTGATTTCCAAGATCACATTATGTTGTGAGGAGAGAGCATACACACCAAAGTACCCCTCACAAACACAAATATGTTAGTAGTTTCTATAAAGTCATGAACATGTGATTTAACCATAAAAAATGATTAGTATGAACAATTTGCACCAAAGATTAGCACAAAAATTAAAGAAAATGAGTAAATTCTATCTTAAAATAGATTCATCAATTAAGAAGTAGAAACATTGCAAATAGAAAAAAAAACATGAAATTGAGGTATAAGCATTATATAGAGTCTTTTTCCTTTATTTTACATTTGCAGAAGTCAATTGGCCTGGGTGAAAGCACCTACATATGAACATATACCAAAATGAAAACCTATGAAACAAAATGATAATAGTTAAGGGAAAAATTTAAAGAAAAAACTACCAAATAAATAGTGAGAAATGATGAAAAAGTAGGTTGATGTATGAAGGAGCGAATAAAACTAGAAAATTGAAAATTGCATGATCTAGAATGATTTAAACTATGGACTTAGTGTTGGGATGCAGATATATTGATGCCTGTTACATATTTTTCGCCTCAACTCAAATGGAGGAGATGGCTAATTGTTATTTAATATTGAGTGGAATTGCAAATTGAATTCTAAATGTTGTTTCGCGTCACTTTTTGCATTGAGTAACAGTTATGCATTTTAGTGAAGTAATAGAGTTGCAGAGTGCCATTCAGATGTTGCAGATTTAAAAGAAATACAGAATTGAGTACATGAGCAAATTAGCATTTCAGATGCTTTTATTCATTTCGTAAAGAACTCATATTTTTACAAGGCTTCATTTGATTTCACAATCAGAATGATATTACAACATTGCATGAAAATGCATTTTCTTTTCAATTGAAAAGTAGAATTGAAATCAAAGATCCACACAAGCCGTGGATATAAATGTGACAACACATTTCTAATAGTTCATTTCACTACTGAAGATGCGAAGGGAAAACACATAAGTGACAGATAATCATCATTGCCTGATTATCGACATTCGATGCCGAATGGTGCACCTCGTCATCTCGAGCTTCGTCGACCTGTAAGAGGAAAGGAGGGGTGTTAGTGGCTCTGATTATGATGTAACTTATATGGAGCACCTACAATAGTACAACATACTATTAGCAATGCATTGAAACAATCAAATCCTATCAAGTGCAGTATGAAAGAAGTGAGCTGAAGGAGAAATAACAATATCATGATCAACATGTTCTATTTTTTATGCTAACATTGTTTGTTTCTTTGTGCAGGTATAGGTAAAGTCATGAAGCTGAACATTATTCGAAGACCAAGCATGTGGAGTAAAACGGGCTCCCACAAGGGTAGAGCTCGGCATGCTGCCCTATTTATTAAATGGGCTAATTTTAAAGGATACTTCATTATATACATCGAATGAAATGAAATACAACTGAAGAGTAAAACAGAGAATCCATCAAGTAACGAAACCAACTGTGCATTCATAACAATCAGGATTCTTTATGAAGGCTACAGGTGAACAGTGAGTTTAGTTCACTTAAGGAATTTAACTGAGTACATTTACATCAGAAATTGTTGAATAACTTCATTTTATGTGCTGATTGTAATTAAATGTCATGAAAGCTTCAATTCATCAATTCTTTTTCGAATAGTGAATAGGCATACATTATGCCTTAATGTTTTGTTTTAATTTCATCATCAAAGAGGATAGATTTTAAGAGTAGTTTGTACAGTGAAATATAAAAATGCATGAAGAGTACCATGTTGCTCAAGAATTCAAAAGACAGGCAGTGCATTTGAGTGATGAATGGATTTCTAGTTCTAAGTTGATTGGTCAAATAAACACAACATTATGAATATCAAGCAATTGATCATTCCAGAATATTAAAGGAAGAGTAAGTTGTGTCTTTCCAGAATGTGTTATGAGTGGTCAGTTATGCATATGAACTGGTAAATAAGGTGTAGTCCCTAAAGTGAAGCAATGTCTCAATTTTAGAATCTCTATGGAGTTCCAGAACATAAGGTAGAAGTTTCCATGATAAGATTAAGGAATGTCAGAAAGACATTGAAATACAAGCAGAATACAAGCATGGAGATCCTTTCCTTCGCAATGAACAAATACAAATCATTCTCAAGTTCCATGTCAAGGACAGTTCTGTGACAAGAGAGCAGATGTTTTTTATCAAAAGGGAAAACAATTATGAGTTGAGCTCAGGTGTTACACAACTATCAAAGAGAGTTACAGAAATTCCAAAGCGGAATACCAAGTAATATGAGCCAATGAATATGGACAGGCACACTGATTCTTATTTTTCCATCATGTTCTTTTATATTTCTGAAGGCATATTAAAGCAAACGGAAGTGATGCAATGAGTTGCTTTCTTTTGAGACATACAGAATGCTAAGGAGAATAAAGGTAAAGACAAATATGCAAGGCATCCTTTTGTTACAAGAAGTGAATACAAAACAACACTGGCTATTTGAGTCAAAATCCTGAGACGAGATGCAAGTAAATATACAGTTTTATCACCATTTCAAGCAAGTATGGGAGGTCGAGCTCAGTCAGAAGAATAGGAATACATGCTTTTTCTTTGAAATTTTCCATACCCATGATATTGTTTCGTTTCAGAAGTTTAAGAATAAGTCACTGTTTATTTTAGCTCGAGCCATATGGATAAAAACGAACAACAGTTATCCCATATTTTCAGTTACTTTTAGAGTACAGAAAATGCAGTAATCACGACAACCCATGTAAAGGTTTGCCAAAGACAGCAGTTGAGTCAAAGGTGGATTGTTGTGTTGAGCCAAGTTTTGAAAATATAGTTCTTTTCAGAAGCCTCAAAAACCCACATGTGGGTTTGGCTTTCGAAAATACAGAAATGCAAAAATGGTGTGAACCCATATGGGTTTTATATTAAGCAATAGTATAACTACAAAATATGCAGATTTCGGTGTTGTTTCGAGCCTCAAAAGAAGGAATGCAACTTTCACCTATTTTCATAATACCCACAAAAGAGATTGCGGGAATAGCAATAAAATGTAATTTCTGCAATGAATTGAGCAACAAAAAGAAAAAGAGACAGCTTTATTCAGACTCCCATAATACCCATATGCTGATTTCATCCTCAAATATACATAAAGATGATTTTTCTATTCTGGGTCAAGCCCAAAATTTATAAAACAAAGCTTTCTATGGATCACATCTAGTGCGGCCTGAACAAGGCCAGAGATTCATTGGTAAGGAGAGGTCCTTTTAGTTATTGAAGAATGAAGTATATAGTTGAGTGTTGGCTTACCAATATGTGGTGTGGAGAATGCATACAGCCGCGACCAAGGGCTCCATAAAGTGTCCATGAAGCAGGAGTTCGAGCTCTCAAGATGACAGTTGAGCTTTCATGATAAATGTAAGCATTGAAGATACATAGAAGTGATATTAGAGTGTGTAAAGTTGCAGCCATAAGGCCATAATGAACAAGGATGAGGAGCCATGAGCTATGGCAGGAAGTTTACCTTGATAGTAGAAACAAAAGCACAGTCGTGAATCCTCATGGAGCTTCAAATGGAACCTGAGCTCATAGAAGAATGACCAAACAGGCCGAAGTCACACAGAAGTTTAAGAGGAGGTCAAAAAAGTGAACGGGCTATGGCCTTAGTGTTTTCTTACTCTTTGAAAAGAAGTATAACAATTACAATACAAAGCAAAGTGAAGCTTACCCATTGAAGAGCTCACTGAAGAGAATGGCAAATTTTTCCAAGTCACTCGAACTACAGATTCAAGGTCAGTCATGGTGGCATATTCACTAGCAGAGCTTTTTCTCTAAATTAGAGAGTGTGCAAAATGAAGTGATAATTAGGGTTTGACCCTATTTTCTCATGCCCTAATTCGAGCATCATCATCATCTAGAATATTCAATTAAAGCACATTTCAAATTTTGAATGGAGGTCGAAATTCTAATCTTTGCATTATGACTTTATTAAAACCCAAGTCTAATGTTTATGTGAGGGCCAAAATTCTTATGCTAGGTCAGCTTGTAAAGTCTTTATGACTTTCTTTGTTTCCTTTGCAAGTTTGGTGTTTAATCTTGTGTTATTGATTTAGGGAAAAATCAATTAATGGTGTAAAGGTGAATACATATGACCTAGGTTCTTTTGTTTAGGGTCATTTACCTTGATTAGGGTTTTATTTTAGTTGATTTTAGAGAAATCAATAAGATCAATGAGATAAGGTGAGAAGTGATGATTGTGTAATGTTTTTTATGATTTTTTGAGAAAATCAAAATATTCTAGTGGAGAAATAAGGATCTTTTCTTTTTGCAAAAGATTTTCAATCTTTAATTGCAAAATAGACAAATTGTAAAAATCTGCATCTTGTAAAGCAGAATCATAAAAGCGATATTCTATAAATTGCTTTATGTTTTCTTTCTATTTTTAGCAGATCTTTTATTGACTTTTCCTCTTGGTCGGATTTCTGACTTATCTTGGAGAGATAAGCTATTTTTTGAGCTTTTAAAGCAGATTCAACCTATTTTTAGAGGCTTGACAGGTTCATCATGAAAGCTTTGTGCTTTTTTCTGCTTTAAAGCAGTTTTTGAGATTGTTTGAAACTTTTTTCCTTGAGATTTTTTCTGAGCTCGGATTAGGGTTTTCTTGAGAGTTCTTTTGAAATACTTAGTATTTTCAACTCTCCATTCTCAGCAGTTCAGATTAGAGTTTCTTGCCCTTACACATTTTGGGGAGCTTGTAAACTTATGTGTGCTCAGATTCTGAGAGTTTTCACTCCATCATTCAATAAAATAGCAGAGTTTTCCTTTCTCATTTCCTTTTCATGACTTGGAATAGTAATCTGATTTGTTCTATGATTCAAATTTGTTGGATCCTTTTCTTTTCTTACTATTGTCAAGAAATTTGCAGGAGTTGCATGCTAGTTCAGGTTATGCCTTGTGTTAACTTAACCTTTGCATAAATCACTGTTGAACTGCTTGTGTTGTGAGATTGTGAGATTTCAATTTTAAAGAGTTGGTGAGAGTGATTTATTATTAGGATTTTCTTACAGTTAATCATTATTTTTAGAATGATAGAATTTCAGTTTTAGATTTTAAATCCAGTTTATCCTTCTATCCTTTTCCTGAAAAGCCATTTTAAAATAGAATTCATCATTCGGAGAACCAGCTCACTCTGGAGATTCATCTTTCGTGCAGATCACCCACATCTGAAAGAGGTTTCCATGTTTCAGTAGTTTGCTAAATACTACATTCAGCAGGGTGAAAAACTATTGATAACAATGCCATGCAAAAATAAAAACATTGATATAGGCACGGATGTGTTGAACTACAATAAGGGCCAACAAAACATGATTAAAGCTAAAAAAATAGAAATCATCCTACATTCAAGATGTCCAAGTAAGTTTGCATAAAAAGTTAGGTATTAAAGGGTCAGCAAATAAATTAAAAATCTAGAAAGCTAAATTCCTTAAATTATTGTTTTTAATGTGAAGGACAGAGGCACCAAGCCATAGAACAGGTACAATACAGAAATATCAAAACTTTAATTTTTGTTTTGAAAACCGGCTATAAATCTTCCTCTCTTCCTTGACTACTCATCATTCATACACAACATATCACTAGCATTGTGCAATCTGATCTCAAAAACGACAGCCAGTTTTGTCAATCAAAAATAAAGAAAGAATTGAGAGCGCCCAGACCCCACGACTCGAGCTTTGAAGATATTCTTTGGCTGTCGCCATCGCCTGTGGCGTAGAACACACGTATTTCTGATAGACTAGAGGTAAGTCAAGTCTTGTGTAGGTGGAGATGTACTACTGGAAGGGTGGAGGTAAGTGAACAAATTCATCTTCAACAATTCATTGTCAAGAGAAATTCAGTTAGTGGAAAATTCACTATCAACAATTCATATCAATTGCTGGCGGTGAATTTTTCATGACGATGAATTGTTGGAACTGAATTTGTTGACATTGAATTGTTGACGGGGAATTTTACTAAAACTGTATTTCTTGAAGGTTGATGTTTTACAGTCACAGACAATGCGTATAATAATTTTAAGTTTTAACATCTCAAACTACTCTCAAACAATTTTAAAAGATTAGATCTATTGTAACTAAACCTTTGATATATCTCATCGTGCCTCAACAAAACAAAATAGTTCTAACATAAGAATGGGAAGATTGGAAAATCAAGCTAAAGAGATGGTGAAGATAGTGACCATTTTAATGCACACCAAACTATTTTAGAAATAGAATCTCTATAATTAAATGTGTTCTAATTCTATGTTTTTATGGGGTTGTTTAAAGATGTTTTCTACTTAAATTTAAGTAGTTGTAGTGTTCTAATAAAAAAAAAAATATGAGAAAATGATAATTTGGAATCTTTCCATATTTTAAAAGGAACAGTTATTATTTAGGAATTGAAAATAAAGTTGTGAACAAAAGGAAGGGTTGGAAATAAGCAGCAACTGCATATTATCAAAAATGTTACATGGCTCCACAAATTTCTTTTCTTCTTTCTTAATATTTATTTTTATTTTATTTTTCTGATTTTTAATTGCACAAATTATTATTAATACTATAAATATAAATTTAAGATGACTGCTAAAAAATAAGTAGAAAGATTAAATACTCATGGACCACCAACTCCACAAAAAAATATTAAATAAGTTGAACAATGAATGCAAGTAGTCAACCCCTTCTAACTAACTTTTCAATACAAATAAACTTTCCCTATGCAATCTTAAATTATATTAGATATAAACATCCAAATTGATTATAACAAATTACTTTCGTGAATAATTCATTAACCTATTCATATATTTGAAAACAAATATTTTAAGATTGCAAAAAATCATTTTATAATAAATTTTACTTATAATAAGGTTTGCAAAGTATTAATTTTTAAAAAAAATTATTAAAATTGAACTTGTACTATCTTTCCTTTTTTACATTATATTTTTCAATCTCGTAAATTTTTACCTTTTATGAGCATTATTATTTCATTACATATATGCTCGAACTTAAAATATTAAGTTAATAAGGGCTATAGTGAAATCAACTAATAATAAGTATCATGCTAGTCATTTTCTTTTTAATGTCAATTCAATGTTTCTCTCTTATTTTAAGTATTTATTGTCTTTGTTTCTATTGATTAAATCATAATTTAGATAAATAAATAAATTATTATTTATAGTTCATTAATTATAGGATAGAAAACTTCAAAGGAAAAATAAACATTTTTTAATCTTTTTTAGGATAAATACATAATTGCAGGTATAATCAATCAACTCTAAAATATATAGAGTTTATATTGATAATGTTACTAAAACAAATGATCAATTCAAATGAGTCGAAACAACAATTTTTAGCACAAAATTTGATGAAGATTCTCCATGATAGGTATTTTCAATTGATTCACTATTTTGTTAAAGTCTCAAGATATGTCAAGTAACTATCTTTGTATTATTGAATTCATAGTCAAATGCCCTAATTCAATTCTCTGTCAATAGATTTGAAATTTCTCAAAAAAAAATTATCTTCATAGAAATTTTTGCTTGAAATATATATTACCTTTATGTTTACAACTGAAGTTTAGAAGGTTAGGGTCAATAAATATCATTTAAGAGTTTGGTACGATAAGAATATTGTCCTTTGTTACAAATCATATTATTGATTCTTGACAATTTCCCAAAAATGATCAAGGACAAAAGGTAAACATGTAGTGATGCCTAAGATGTTGATATAAGTTGATGATTCAATACCAATGCTCTCTAATTTTATGTATGTGACTATACAAATTTGAATGCGAGATTATTAATGCATACAAGTGAATTAGATTTTATCCTTAAATACAACCCTAATACAAATTAAAAATTACATCCTCAATTTAGCTCATGATAATTAGTTGGATTGAGTTGGCTTGGGTATAAATTTAAATTTTATAATTTCTAGGGTTGTTTTTGTACTCACAAAATATGTAGTCAATTCTATACCTAAATATTTGACTTAGGATAATGAATGAATAAAAAAAAGTGAAGACTAATCCCCCCAAATGTTTATAGAAAGAATTGGGTGAGTTTTAGATTATTTATCAAATTTTAGACTAGAATATGTCACTTGTACAATAATCATTGCATTAGGAACAATGTCTACTGAAAATGGTCCCACAATGAAAGGTAAGATTAATGCATGTAATTTTCACCATTACAATACCATAACACTTTCCCACACTTATTTTAAATCTCTTTAGTTTGATGTAGATTATGAGATGTCTTTAACCCCTATAAGGACATGCTTCGCTAACTTGTTACTAAAATAATAATTAAATTATGTGATCATTTATATAGTCTTATATAGGTAGTTAGGTTGGTTTTGGTGACATCCATTATGTCAGGATTCAATTTAATAATGCCAAATTTTGCTTGAGTCCTTGCCCCTTGTTTGAGCTTTTGAGCTTGTTATTTGCATCATAGATAACTAATATGAGATGTTTCTCAATGGGTTTCCATTGGTTATAATTTTTAGGTATTTTTCCCTTCATCCCAAATGTTCCTATCAATATATTAGTAATTGAAAAATTTTGAGAAAATTCAAAGTGAGATGTTTTTGGCTCATTTCCCTTTGTTTCACAAGCTTTTAGGTTTTCAAGGTTTCCCTTACCTAGGTACCATTTCATTAATCTTATTGAAACTCTAATCATTTATGTTACTTAGTCCTTTGTAAAATAGATTTTCCAACCTTTACTTCCATGGAACCCCTACTCCTCAAACTCTATCTTCCCCATCCTCAACTTAAGTTCTATTTTGGTGCTAAATTTTTTGCTTTCTTAATCCATGTGTAACCAATATACATTTCCCTTGATACTTTAAACCCTAATATTTTTCTTTGTGTTCTCCCTTCCATTAAAATTTTAGAGTTCCCCTTTCTTGAGTATCACTTTCATGTTTCCCTTGATTGTTGTAGTGCCCTTCTTCCCTTTATTTTCTCCCCATCAAGCCTGGATCTTGTGGGTTGACCTTGGACCTTGGAACCAAGTCCTTTGGTTGTAGTTTCATTTGATGTACCAATATTAAAATATTTCTCTCTCCCATCCCTACTCTTCCTTCCTCTCTATCTAGCATCAATATTGTAAGAGAACCTTGGATTTTGGTACCAATTCCTTAGTACAAATTCCTTTATGCTTCCTAATCTTTTAACAAGTCCTCAATACATTCTAATTCATAATGAAATGAAGAAAAAATAGGGTTTCCCAAAATGGAAAGGTAAGTCCCAAAGGGTGAAAATAGACCCTGTCTTCCTACATTCATTAGGAAATGAGATCTATACAATGAATCGATTAACAACCCTTAGATGAAATGTGAGACTCTTTAGATTTCCTTATGCTTTGAGGATGGGGGTCAAGGTCAAAAAACACTTTTGGGAGAAAAACTAAAAATAGAAAATCAAGTCCAAAATGCAAGATACCACTTGGAACTTGTAGATTAAGCATATAGCTAAGAGAAACAACAAAGCTTCCAGCAGATCTAAGAAAGGAGAACACCATGCACCTATCATAAAATGTTGTTTTTGCAAACCTGTTAGGGACTCATTCACCTATGGGCGAATGGGTCCAGGTATCCTATTTTGGAAAAATTTGAATCTAGTATTTAAACCTTGAATCTGTACTTCTCTCATATACCTCTGAACCTTCGCTCATGGATCTGAACCTGTGATAAATCTACAAAACAAAATTATTGTTTTGTGGTGGATGGGGGTTTTCCTCAATCAAACCCCTAGTTTGGTAATTAAACCTTGATAAAAAAGAATAGATATGAAACAAGAAAGTATGTGTAAGCCCTAATATTAGGGTAAGTACAAAAAGATAGGGAGCCAAAAAGGGGGCTTATATGGCCACTTTTTTTTCTAAAATAAAGAAATACTGACCTTGGACATGAAATTGAGGATAGTTACACTCAAAATTTTGAGATGCAACAAAAAAAGGACCATAGCGCTTTGAGTCTAGTTTCTAAACTACTAACTTATTTTGAAAATGGTTGAGATTAAGGGGTTCAAAAGAGGGGCCCACAAAAATTGGTGTTGTTTTTGTCAGAAAAACATAACATAGCAACTTTTGTGTGTACCTAGCACGGTGAACCTTTTTTTAGTATTTTTAAAATCGCTTCGGTGAGAAATTAGCTAACAATATGTAGTTAATGCTTGATTTCTCTGATAATTTTTTAATGAATATTTGATTTTTTACTAAATTTCAAAGTGGACACTTCCTAAAAAATAGAATTTTGGCTATGCTACCCCTAAAAATTTTGGAAACTAATTGAATTTTTTTAAATATGTGTAGAATGGAGTCTAGTTTCTAAAAATGTAATTTATTTGAAATTTTGTTGAATGGTTAATTTATAACGAAAAAAGCGCCAAACACTAGTTTTTTTCCAAAAAAGAGACAAACAAAAGAAATTATAGATCAAAGACTTAACATTGTCAAAAAGTAAAAAAAATTACATCGTTAGATAGCTAAGAGAGATCCTAACATTACCCAGGTGGGTATGTGCAAGATCATCATGGAAAAAATAGGCCCTTAAGTGGCAAAAAATTCAGAAAAATCAGAGTTAGGAAACCTGACGTAAAAATTTGAATAAGTTATCTATATTATTTCCAAAATATGTAAGAATAGAATTTGTAGCTAATTGAATGTAGTTTCTAAACTACTAGGATTATTTTTTTTTAAATCTATTTAGTGAAAATTTGAAATTTCAATGCAGTAGTACTTAAATTTCAGGGAAAAATAAGAAGTAGGTGTCTATCTGACCACCCTAACCACAATAAAATGACAATACTTTTTTATAACATTTTAGAAATAATTATAGAACTCATGTCTGGATGTGATGCATATTTTTTTGTAATTTTTCTCCAAGTTAATAATTAATTATGATTTTTTTATTACAACTTTTAAAAAATATAAAAACTCGTATGTCTAACCACCTTAACTTGGTCAAAACTTCATGAAATTAATTTTTTCTTTTTTTAATCCTATAGTATGTGAAGCATAGAATGTGACACAATTTATATTGGTGGAAAGTTGAGAATCTCCTTTACAAACCCTTTTCATTTCATCAATCTTGGGTAAAAAAAAAGTCATCAGCCACATACCCTACAAATACCCATCATATTGCCACTTTTTGGCCCATCATGATCCTGCGCATACCCAGGTGTTTTATTTGTTTGGCATTGAAACACGTGAAATCTTGACAGTGAGCACAAACTTGATTATGTAAAATATTGTAGAATTTGCAAAAACACGTCTTTGGACATTGGGAAGGCCCTCCAAGCCTTTGGTTTGGTATTCAAAGGAAAATACCAAGCCCAAGGCTTGGGGATTCCCAAAGCAAGATATAATGCAAGCACTTTATAACGTGCTCGCATTATTTCTTAGTTTTGACATAGTTTTTGTGTTTGTGCAAGACATGTCTAGCAAGACATGACACAAGCATGTTATAACGTTCTCACATTATGTCTTGCTTTGTGTTAAATGCTACTCTATTGAATGTATGCTTATATATTTGTACATGTTTATATGTATGTATGCTTGTATGTCATGTATGTATGTATGCCTATATGTATGCATGTATGTATGTATGCATCAATGCATGTATGTATGTATGTATGTAAGATTGTATGTAATTATGTATGTAAGTTTTCTTATATATGTATGTATTTATGTATGTCTTTAGAGGGAGGGATAACTTTAAGAGAGAGAGAGAGTTGTCTAGGTGGGGTAGGAGGGAGAGAGGGAGGGAGGGACTAAAGAGAGAGAGAGAGGTAGTAAGAGAGAGTATTGAGAGAGGGAAAGGGGTGGAAGGGAGAGACCTAAGAGAGAAGGAGTGGGAGAGAAGGGGTTGGAGTGAGAAGGACTTAGCTAGGTAGTGTGGGAGGGATAGAGAGAGAGAGAGAGAGAGAGAGAAAGAGAGAGATGGGGTGGGAGAGAGAGAGGGGGGGAGAGAAAGAGGGAGAGAAAGAGAGAGTTATGTAGGTAGGGTTCTAGAGGGAGAGACTTGAGAGCGTGAGGGGTGTTGGATGTTGTGTTTTTGTTCCTAATATGTGGTTGTCATTGATTTCAACACTATTGGCATTAATGTCTTGGAGGTTGTATATGTCGACGATATTGAGAAAATTATAATAAAGTAAGTTGCAGGTTGTCAGTGGTGAAGTGAAGTTCAGTCAGTTGGTTAGCTTAGTATGTTGATGATCAGTGGTTGAGGATTAAAGGGTTTCTTGTCGAGTATATCTATTTTATCTGTGTTAAGTTTTAGAGATCCACGTGAAGATTTGTTCGAGTTATGAGCAATTGTGTTCTGACAGTGATTTTGTTGCTTCAGTTGGTGTTCCTAAATGAAGACGATGTGATTCTAGTAAGTTTAGTTGTTTTGGATGCTTCTCTGGTGATTCATGATGTTTGTGGATGTTTCTAGATGGTGCTCTATATTTTTTGTATGTCCGCATTGATCATTGTGCTCACGATTAGATATTTTCTCTTGTGTCTTCATGTTTTTCATGTTCTTGGCCAATAGGGTGTTGTAGCGTATTGTGGATCTTTGAGGAATAATTTTTGAAGGTGTTTCATGGTTGAAGATTTTATTTTGGGTCTCCACTATGTTGTGGCCAACCTTGGTTGATTTGCATTGAAAATTATTTGTGGATTGAGCCGAGCGTTTGTAAATATTTTATGTTTTATTGAATCTGACATGTGGTTGATTAAATCCTTAGTTACAGGTATATATAAGCGATTGTTTATTCCATTTGAAGGTTTCCTTGTGTATGAGATGTTCGAATAATTTCCTAATCATTTGAAGGTAGAAGCAGAGTGTGAAGAAGTGTTCATGTGCTTAACTGGAACTGTAATCAGGCATTAGCAAATGCTATTTTCTCAGTTCAAATCTTGTGGATGTAATCCAAATCTTTTTGTAAGGCAGTGAGCCTTCCTTTCGTAATTGAGCAGTGAGCTCTAGGTAGTGTGCCTGAATGCATGTGCATTCCCCATTCACATTTCTTTATACTTTTAACAGGGTATAATCTTGTGGACTGACCTCCACTGTGGTTTTTCCCCTAATAGGGTTTCCACTTAAAAAATATTAGTGTTATGTGTGTTTCTAATGTGTTGTTGATATATGCTTTCATGTTTATTGATCAGATATGAGAATAAGGTTAATAAGTTTGATAAGTTTGAAATTTTGGGACAATCGATTCACCCCCCTCTCAATTTTCTACCCTTGTGTTTCCAACAATTGGTATCAGAGCAGGTTCCTTGGAAGAATTTTAACAACTTGAGGTGATCCGAGATGGTGACATACAAGAAGGATAGTCTGAGATTTGATGGAACAAACTATTCTCTGTGGAAGGCTCGAATGGAGTGTCATCTGAGATGCATTGGTGAACCCTCCTAGAAAATTACAAAGAATAGGTATATCATTCCACATAATGGTCCTTATACTGCAAATGAGATTAAGGAATATGAGTACAATATCAAGGCTAAGGAAGCATTGTTGAGTGCTTTGACTAATTCTAAGACGAAAAATGTTATGAATTTGATGAATGCTTATGAGATCTGTAAAAAGTTGAAAACTTTGTATGAACGTGATGCTAATGTGAAGATTGCTAAGTTGCAAAGTTTGAAAAGTAAATATGAAATGTTGAGAATGGGTGATGATGAGAACATTACTTCTTTCATGCAAAGAGTGAATGAACTTGTGTGTGGCATCAAATGAGTTGGTGGATGGTTAGAAGAATCAGAGATTGTTGCTAAAGTGCTTAGATCCTTGCCTACTACATACAAATTCAAAGCTACCACTATTGAGGAGCTACAAACTGTAACAAATGTAACCAGAGACATGTTGATTGGTAAGCTTACAACTTTTGAGTTGAGTGAATTTGGTGATGCTCTTTCTAAGATAGAATCTGCATTCAAGGCTAATACTTCTAGAAGAGATAAACAAAGATGTGATCTAGGTGAAATTTCTTCTAGAAAGGTATTCAAGTATGAGGAGGAAATGAGAGATATTGAAGAAGAGGAGAGAAAAATAGAGGAGCTCGAAGCACTTATTGTCAAGAGAGAAGCTAGAGGAGAAAGTAAGTATAAAGGGAAATTACCTATTAAATATTTTTCTTGCAATATGATAGGTCATTTTGCATCAAGGTGTTCAGAAAGAGTTCCTAAGCCAAGACCTAATAAGCCTAGATTTCAAAGAAAGTGATATTATGTTGCTAATGAAGGTGTGAAAAATGATGAATTTGATAAAGGAAATGCAAGTGAAGATGAATGGGTGTTTATTTCTATCAAGGAAAATGATCCAGCCCCTATTGAATCTGCTAGTTGCTCAAATGTGGAGAAAGCTCTATCTCCTCAAGTTTAAGAGAAAGATGAATGGGTTATTGACAGTGGATGCTCTCATCACAAGATAGGTGATAAAAGAAAATTTGTGAGCTTGGAAAAGTATGATGGTGGTGTTGTAATATTTGGTGATGACAAATCTGGTGTAATCTGTGGTAGAGGATGTATTTCTCTTGATGGTAAGAATAATACTGATGATGTTCTGTATTTGGAAGGTTTGAAGCATAATCTTTTAAGTGTTGGATAGATGGTTGAAAAGGGATACAATCTTCAATTCAAGAATGGAAAGTGTAGAATATTGGGGAGTTCCAGAAATGTGATTACTTCGGGTACAAAAACAAAAGGTAACATCTTTCACCTGAATGCTACTGGTAAAATTTGTTTGATTGCTCAAATTGATGAAAGTTGGTTGTGGCATAGGAGAATGTGTCATGTAAACTTTGACAATATTATCAAGATAAGTTCTACTCAAGCAGTGAAAGATCTTCCTAAGTTGGTAAATCCTACTAATACTATATGCAAGGAATGTTAGTTAGGGAAGCAAACTAGAATTTCATTTCAGAGTAAACAAAATTGTTCAAATGAAGTGTTGGAGCTTGTTCATATTGATTTGTGTGGTCCTTCTAGAATCATAAGCTTACAAGGAGATAGGTACTTCATGTTACTTATTGATCATTACTCTAGATTGATGTGGGTTACTTTCTTAAGGGAGAAATCTGAAGCTCTAGAGAAATTCAAGATTTTTAAGGCTATGGTCAAGACAGAGACAGGTCTAAAGATTAAATGTTTGAGATCAAATAGAGGTGGTGAATTCCTTTTGTGAAGTGCATGGGATAAAGAGACAATTATCTACACACGGACCCCTCATCAAAATGGTTATGGAAAGGAAGAATAGGATAGTTCAAGATGTTGCTAGGACTATGATGTTGGAAGGAAATGTTCCTCATATCTATTGAAGAGAAGCTATGAGCACTACTATTTATATTCTCAACCAGGTACAAGTCAAAGGTGATACTAGTAAGACCCCTTTGAGCTATGGTTTGGTCATAAGCCTACTATTAGATATTTCAAAATCTTTAGGAGTAAATGTTATATCAAAAGAGATGAAGATATAGGAAAGTTTGATGCTAGAAGTGATGAAGGAATATTTCTAGGTTATTCTACTAAGAGTAAGGCCTACTGATGCTACAAAAAGATATTGAGGAAAGTAGTTGAAAGTGCTAATGTCAAGGTTGATGAAGAAATAGTTAGACCATCCAAAAAATTTGGATATGATTCAGATGATCAGAATAACAGTTTAGTCACGGGAAAGAAAATTTAGACTCAAAATCAAGTTCAAATCATTCTAATGAATCAAGAAAATTAAGAGGAAGGAACTAGTGAAAGTATAGAAGAGAGATCACAAGAGCCAGAAGTTCAAGAACATCCTAAGACTCCAAGGTATGTAAGACTAAATCATTTAGAATATCATATTATAGGTGATAAGAACAAAGGTGTTCAGACTAGGAGAAAAATTGCAAGAGAATATTGTTTGATTTCAAAGATTGAGCCTAATAGTGTCAATGAAGCATGCAAAGATGAACATTGGGTAGAAGCAATGAAAGAAGAACTACAAAAAATTGAGAAGAATAATATGTGGATTCTAGTTCCTAGACCTATGGAAAAAAATGTAATTGGAACTAAATGGGTCTTTAGAAACAAGTTGAACGAGCAAGGTGAAGTTGTTAGAAACAAAGCAAGACTAGTGTGTAAAGGATATTCTCATATGGAAGGAATTGACTTTGAAGAAACCTTTTCCCCTGTTGCTAGGATTGAAGCTGTGAGATTATTTCTTGCTTATGTTGCTCACAAAAACTACAAGGTTTATTAGATGGATGTCAATTCAGCATTTCTAAATGGCGAATTGGAAGAAGAAGTGTATGTTGAGCAACCTGATGGATTTCAATTGATTGATTAGGGAGATATGGTTTTTTGGTTGAAGAAAGCATTGTATGGACTTAAGCAAGCCCCAAGAGCATGGTATGCTAGATTGGAAAATTATTTGTTGAAGCTTGGATTCAATAAAGGTACTGTTGATAGTAATTTGTAATTCAAGATTGATCATGATAGAGATTTGATTGTTGAAGTCTTTGTTGATGATATCATTTTTGGAGGAGATGATAGTTTGTGCATGAAGTTTGCTTGATGAGATGCATAATGAGATTTGAGATGTCATGATTGGTGAGATGAAATTATTTTTAGGATTGCAAATTACTCGGTTAGATAAAGGGATCTTCATATCTTAGTCCAAGTATGTGAAGGAATTTCTAAAGAATTTTGGTATGGAAGATTCAAAGCCAATTGCTATATTCTATGATAATTGTGGATCAAGTAGATGTTGAAAGATATTAGAGTTATGTATGATGAACCTATTGCTATATTCTATGATAATTCAAGTGTAATTAACATTTCTAAGAATCTGGTGTTGCATTCAAATACCAAGCATATATCTATCAAGTTTCAATTTTTGAGAGAGAAGGTGAGTGAAAAGGAAGTCAGATTGGAGTATGTGCCTACTAAGGAATAGATTGCAAATATCTTTACCAAACTATTGCTTAAGGATTCTTTTGAGTGTCTTAGAGGGAAGTTAGGGGTGATTACCCCTCCTAATTAGAAATAATATGCATTGACTTACATCAATCCATGCATTTCATAGTCATATCTTGATCCAGATTCATGTTGTGGTGGTTGCTACTCAGGGGGGTAGTCAGATGTTTAGATATGTGGTTCAGAGCTTGTGTGGAGAAAATAGATCTTTGTCATTGATGTCAAAGGGGGAGAAGAGTCATGTGAAAAAATATGAATTATCTATGAAGAATATTCATGTGGATAGAAGAGTTGTGTGAAAGAGTTGAGGAGAAAAGAGTCAGAACCTAAGGGGGAATAAGTGCTAAAGATAGTTGTGTTGATGGTGTTTTTCACATCATGTGTTGCCATCAATTCCAAAGGGAGAGATTGTTGGATGTTGTGGTTGTGTTGTTGATATTTGGTTTTCATTGATGTCAACACTATTGGCATTAATGTCTTAGAGGTTGTATATATTGAGGATATTGAGAAAATTGCAATAAAGTAAGTTGTAGGTTGTTAGTGGTGAAGTGAAGTTCAGTTGGTTGGTTAGCTTGGTACGTTGATGATCAATGGTTGTGGATTAAAGGGTTTCTTGATGATTATATCTATTTTATTCATGTTAAGTTTTAGAGATCTGTGCGAAGATTTTTTCTAGTTACGAGCAGTTGTGTTTTGATAGTCATTTTGTTGCTCCAATCGATGTTCATAAATGAAGACGATGTGATTCTAGTAAGTTCAGTTGTTTTGGATGCTTTTGTAGTGATTCGTGATGTTTTTGGATGTTTCTAGATCATTATCTATCTGTGTTTCACATTTGCATTGATCGGTGTGCTCGCAATTAAATATTTTCTCTTGACTGTTCATGTTTTTCATGTTCTTGGTCGACAAGGTGTTGTAGCGTGTTATGGATCTTCAAGGAATAATTTTTGAAGGTTTTTCATGGTTGAATATTTTATTTTGGGTCTCCACTATGTTGTGGCTGACCTTGGTTGATTCACTTTGAAAATTATTTGTGGATTGAATCAATGGTTTGTAAATATTTTATGTTTTATTGAAGCCGGCATGTGGTTGACTAAATCCTTAGTTGTGGATATATATAAGTGATTGTTTATTTCATTTGAAGGTGTGCTTGTGTATGAGATGTGTGAATAATGTCCTAATCATTCGAAGGCAGAAGTAGAGTGTGAAGAAGAGTGAGAAGATTCTGAAGAAGTTTTCATGTGTTTAACTGGAACTATAATCAGGTATTAGTAGATGTTATTTTCTCAATTCAAATCTTGTGCATGTAATCCAAATATTTTTGTAAGACAGTGAGTCTTCCTTCTGTAATTGAGCAGTAAGCTCTAGGTAATGCACCTGAATGCATGTGCATTCCCCATTCAAATTTCTTTATACTTTTAATAGGGTATAATCATGTGGACTGACCTCCACCATGATTTTTCCCCTAACAAGGTTTTCACATAAAAAGTATTGGAGTTATGTATGTTTTTGATGTGTTGTTGATTTATCCTTTCATGGTTTTTGATCAGATCTGAGAATAAGGTTAATAAGTTTGATAATTTTGAAATTTTGGGACAACTGATTCACCCCCCTCTCAGTTGTCTACCCTTGTGTTTCCAACAATGGGTTGAGAGGGAGAGACTTGAGAGATAGGTAGTGAGAGGGAGTGTGAGAGAGAGGGGGTGGGAGAGAGAGGGAGTGAGAGAGAGGGAGTGTGAGAGTGAGAAACTCAAGAGAGGGAGAGGATG
>VDFB02364775.1:0-43551 GCA_007258455.2 Sequoia sempervirens
AATCTCCCCCTTTGTCTTTGATGACAAAATACACATGCACACTCTCCCCTTTGACATCAAGGAAAAAGGGTAGAAAGATATTTATTTGAATCATCAACACATCGGTCCCTTTTATCAATAACACTTCTCTTTCAAATAACTATTCAAGCTCGAAAACTACACATCTTCTTCAAATAATCATACCAAATACCCCTATCAACAATAACCATATAACCACCTACTCCCCCTAAGAGATAGCACACATCATTCTAGGAAAAAAGGATATGACATGAATTTCTCCCCCTGGATAGATGCACTATCAATGCATCTAGTTAGAAAAAGAAGGGGCACTAAACCCTAACTTTTATTGTAGATAGTCAAAAGTATACTTTGAAAGTGCCTTAGCAAAGATATTTGTAATATGATCCTTTCTAGGCACATACTCCATTCTAACTTCTTACTCTGCAACCTTCTCTCTTAGAAAGAGATAATGTATTGAAATAAGTTTGTTTCTTGAATGCATCACAAAATTATTGGAAATTTTAATTACACTTGTACTATCTCATAATATAGGAATAGGTTCATTATAAACCACCTTTATATCATTCAAGGTCTGCTTCATCCAAAGCACCTAGGTGTAGGAAGATGTTGCAACAATATACTCAACTTCTACTATGGATAATGACACTAAGTCATTTTTACAAATCCAAGAGACTAATCTATCTCTAAAGAAAAATGCACTTCCATTGGTACTTCTCTAGTCATCCACATATCCTTCCCAATGAACATCTATATAAGCAATCAATGAAAATTTGCATCCTTCTTATACCAAAAACCATAATCTAGAGTTCCCTTCAAGTATCTCAATATTATTTTCACTACCTTCTCATGAGTTTGCTTACAATTAGCTTGAAATCTATCATGACCAAATATACTACAAGCATAATATCAATTCTAGAAGCAGTCAAGTATGATAAACCTCTAATCATAGACCTATAAAGAGTCTGATCAACCTTCGAAGAATCATCAATCTTGCTCAAATGACAACTAGTAACCATGTGGTTACTAAGTAGCTTGGAATCCTCCATGCCAAACTTCTTCAAAATCTCCTTAACATACTTAGCTTGAGAAATAAAAATATCATCATCTCCACCAGAGATGATGTCATCAACATGTACAACCATAATCAAAATCTTATCTCCCTATACCTTAATGTACAGATTACTATTTGTAATGCATTTCTTGAATCCTTGTTGAAGTAAATAATTATCCAACAGATCATACCAAGATCTAGGAGCTTTCTTGAGTCCATACAAAGATTTCTTGTGTCTACATATGTACCATGTCCGAATCATTTGATAAATGGAAACCATTCAATTAATCAACATAGACCTCTTCCATTAGATCAACATTCAAGAAGGATGAATTGACATCTATCTAATAGATGGTTATTTACTTGGGATCATCAAAAGGGAAAAAAAAAGGCCCATTAGAGTGGCAAAAAATTTAGAAAAAATAGAGGTTAGACAACTAGGCAGTAAAATTTGAATGAGTTATCTATATTTTTTTTCAAAAGTAATGGGAATAGAATATGTAGAAACTAAATGTAGTTTCTAAACTACTAGGTTTGTTTTAAAAGAAGCTATTTGGTGAAAATTTGAAATTTCCAATCGCGATTGGTACTTAAATTTCAAGGAAAAATGAAATTAGGTGTTTATTAAAATCACACCTAACCACAAATGAATTATATGTGCATAATATTTTAGATGCTCAAGTAGAGGACTGATTTGATGTGTTATGCATATTTTTTTGTAATTTTTTTTTTCCAAGTAAATGAATTAATTATGATTTTTTATTACAATTTTTTAAAAATATAAAGAAACTCATATGTCTAACCACTATAACTTGGTCAAAACTTCATGAAATTCAATTTTTCTTTTTTAATGCTATAATATCACGAAGCATAGAATGTGATACATGTTTTGGATTTGAAGCATTGATACCATTTGAAAGTTATAGTGTTTTCATTAACCTATCAATCAAAGAGTTTAGTCATAATTTGAATAGAAAATGAATAATAATTACTTATTAAATTCAAAGTAAAGCATAATTTATATCTACTGAATGTTGATAATCTCCTTTAAAATCCCTTTTTGTTTCATCAATTTTGGGTAAAAGATGAGTCGTCGACCACATACCCATCATATTGCCACTTTTGGCCCATCATGATCTTGCACATACCCAGACTTTGAAATTCTTATCAGCAACAAAGTAAAGAAGCATCCCTACTGCATCCATTCTAGTTACTCGAGAAAAAGACTCCTAAAAATCAATACCTTCAACTTGTGAATAACCCTTACATACCAATCTAGTTTTGTTCCTCACAATTTCACCATCTTCATTCAACTTGTTTCAAAACACCTACCTTTTTTCTATCACATTCTTATCAAGTACTTGTTTGGGAACCAATTCCAATGTTTAATTTTTTTCCATGTATTTCAATTCTTCTTCCATTACCTTTATCTGGCCATCATCTTTGCTAGCATCAACAAATTTGTTGGGCTTATCCTTTGACAATATACATAAGTTCACTTTAATGTTTACTTTTGCAAACCTTCTCCTAGTTAGTACACCTTCATTTGTATCTCCAAGGATCTTATTTGTAGAATGATTCTTCTAAACTTACTTTGTTGGATTCTTAGGAACCTCTTGGTTTGGTTTCTTTCTTTTTCTTTTCATCTTCTTCTTCAATCTAGGGAGGTATATCAAATCTACAAACATTTAGTTCTTGTGAGATCTAATACAAATCTTCATCTACCTTAACATTTGTGCTTTCAATCATCTTTCCCAATCTCTTGTTGGAGAATCTATGAGCCTTTATTTTTGTTGTGTAACCAAAGATGATCCCTTCATCACACCTTGAATGAAACTTCCCATGGTCTTCTTCATCTCTTTTTAGGTAGCATATTCTACCAAAGATCCTAAAGTATCTAATAGTAGGAGGAATACCATACCATAGCTCATAAGGGGTCATAGTGTTATTGACTATTGATCAATTGCACTATATTAAGCAAATAGATGGCAATATGAATTGTTTCCTTCCAATACATATCAAACAAATCAGCATCTTTCACCATATTCCTAACCATCTCTCACATAGTTGTATTCATCCTCTCCACTAGCCCATTTTACTGAGTGGTTCTAGGAGTAGATAAATGTCTCCTAATACTATGATCTTAAAAAAAAAATTCAAATTCATTTGAAGTAAATTCACCTCCTCTATATGACCTTAAGAATTTTATCTTATTGTCCCTTTCATTCTTAACTTTTTCTTTGATGATTTTTGACTTATTAAAAGCTTCTAATTTATCTCCTAAAAATATAACCCAAGACATTCTAGTATAATCATCAATAAGAAACATGAAGTAGCTTTCACCTTGTTGACTCCTTGTTATTGTAGGTCCATGAGTTAGTTTCAATCAACTCCAATGGAAATGTAGCAAAGCACTCCTTGCTCTTAAAATTTTTCTTTATTTACTTTCCCATTTGACACTCCTTTCATAATGTATTTATAGGGTTAGTTATATTAGGCATGTATCTTATTGCATGAATAGAAGTGATCTTCATCATATTTTCAAAGTTGATGTGTCACTTTCTTTTGTGCCACAACCAACACTCACTAGATAGTTCAATAAGTAGATAATTCCATTTTCCTCCTTTATATTATAGGGTATGTGCAGGATCATCATGGAAAAACATGCCATTAAGTGGCTTAAAAATTTAAAAATAGAGTTAGGCAACTTGACATAAAATTTTGAATAATTTATCTATATTATTTCAAAATATGTAATAATACAATTTGTAGCAAATTGAATGTAGTTTCTAAACTACTAGGTTTATTTTTAAAAATTAAAATCTATTTGGTGAAATTTTTTAAATTTCAATGTAGTAGTACTTAAATTTTAGGGAAAAAATTAGTAGGTGTTTGTTTGACCACCCTAACCACAATAAAATGATAGTATTTTAGATATAATTAGGGGACTCATTTCCTAATGTGATGCATATTCTTTTGTATTTTTTTTCCATGTGAATAATTTATTATGATTTTTTATTACAAATTTTAAAAAATAAAAACTTGTATGTCCTAGCCATGCTTGGTCAAAACTTCATAAAATTCATTTTCTTTTTAATCCTATTTTATGGGAAGCATAGAATGTGACACATGTTTTGGATTAAAAAATGTGATACTATTTGAAAGATATAGATGTTTTCAATCAACCTATCAATCAAGACTTTAGTCATAATTCAAATAGGAAATGAATAATAATTATTTATCAATTCAAAGTAAAGCATAATTTATATTGGTGGAAAGCTAAGAATATCCTTTAAAAACCCTTTTTTTTCATCAATTTTGGGTAAAATAAAGTCATCATCCACATACCCGTCATATCACCACTTTTTGACCCATCATGATCCTACACATACCCATAGACATTCTCATTCATTCTTATACATTCAAAAACAATCTTCCTAGACCTTGGCTTCCTAAACTCACAACCATTAGCATGAAATATAATATTGTACCCTTGTTGCACATCTAACTGACATTGTGAAGATTATGCTTCAGATCTGACATAGAGGACATCCTCAGTCTTGTTATTTCCATCAATTGTTATTGTACCCTTTCCAAAAATGTACCTTGACTCATCCCCACTAAACTTAACAACTCCACCATTACACTTCTTAAGATGATGAACCTTCCCTTCTCACTAGTCATGTGGTTAGAGAAACCATTATCAATCACCCAAGCATTTGCTTCTTCCTTTGCATAAAATGCATTCTAGACAAACATCGATCTTTCATTAGTTTTGTCATCTTGGAAAGTACCAAACCTCTTACATTTTTCAATATCACCCTTTATGTCTTTCAAACGCATGAATAGGGTTTCATAATTTGAATAATTTTCCTCATCTTTTATGAAAAAAATAATATCCTTCAAATATAAACCTCTTTTGGACTTATCTCTTTTGTTACTATAATCTCATTCTTTATAAGGAAATTTGGAAGAAAAATGACCAATCCTTTCACATTTGGAACACTTGGAAGGTAACTTACCTTTTATTCTTTTTGGTGCCTTTCTTTAATATTATCACAAAGTATGATTCAACATCATCAAAGTCATCATCCTGATCTATAGTTTTGTTATCCACCTTTTTACTAGTTTTCAATGTAGCTTCCTTCTTTGAAGAATCTTTGTAAAACTATCTGATTTTATAGGATATGAGAGCAACAAACATTTCATCCACTAAAAATTGATCCAAGTTCTTAGACTCTTCAATGGTATATAGCTTATGACTACAAGCTTTAGGGAGAGATCTTAGAGCCTCTTTTACAATCTCATCTTATTTCACTTCTCCACCAAGACCTTTGATGCCAGTAATAACTTCATCCACACAAAGAATATAACTAGCAATATCTTATCCTTTATCATCCACAGGGTCTCAAATTTACTCTTGAAAATTTGCATCTTGGATTTCTTTGCTTTATTCTCCTTCATAGATACTACTATGTTTTCCCTAGACATCCTTCACAAAACTGCAATTCATCACCTTCAAATTTTTTGAATTAGATAACCCACATAAGATATCATTCTTATCCTTTGCATTACTCTCATACAACTTGATCTTAGATGGATCTATTGGAGGAGCAACAGGAGCAATATAACCATCATTGATAGATTGCTAATCACCAAACCCTAAAGAGTTTAGATGGCCTTCCATTCTTAATTTCCAAAAGGTATAATTTGTCCCATCAAACCTCCTTTATAAGCTCCATCATGTACCATCCTAGACTTTTCATAGAGTAGTTAAGATTTTTCATAGGAACTTGGATCTAATACCAATTGTCTAAGACACCCAGATATTGAGAGGGTGGGTAAATCGGTATCATCAAAAACCTAATTTTTTTAGATCATAAACCCTTCAATAATATATAGATTTAAAATCTTATCAAGATCAACAAATCATTCAAATATCATAAAAACTTAACCTATTCATCATCAATGAAAGTCAACAAATACACATACAGAAGATGACACTATATTTACATTGAAAACCTAAGAATGGAAAAACCACAAAGATGAATCTCTCAATATAGAAGCTCATTTCCTCTAGACTTGCAAGCTAAGATGCACAACCTTAGGGAAATATACAAGAGAATTGCATGGTACTAAGAAACACAACCCCAGGGAAAGATACAAATTACAAGATCCTAATTAGATTCACTATCTCAAAGCAAGATACATGAAGAACGTGAAATTACATTTTTCAACAATACACTCTATTGGATGAGGTGTTAAAGCTCATTACTCTTTTATTTTCACCTGCTTCAATTAATCTTTGTACATATCCACACTCACACACTTCTTGCAACTACAATTTTCTTGCATTTATATCCTCTACAAGATCTCAAAACATCAATTAGTTCAATCAAAAATAATACCACCAATGATTTCAACAAGTTTGCCACAAAAAAATAATGTGCATTCATATTCAAAAGATAAAGAGGTAAAAAACAATCTTATTACATCTTCCAATATGATTCCAAACAAATCATACACTGACATACAACAACCCAAGTTGGCAACAGGGAAACATGTACACGAAACTTGTAGCACAAAATTTGTCAGCCCAAGAAACATACATCCAACTAAATTTACTCAATAAGGTTCTAAACAAGATAGATCAAATACCAAATACATCTTAACACAAATACATATGCTAGCATATAGACCCCCAAGCACATTGTGCAAGAAATATAGCAATGCTTGTCATCTAGATATCCACTATTTTCCTAGAAAGATAATCCAACACAATAGACAACACAAAAGAGACCAGTCATTGATGTGTGAACCACAAAGAGATGTTCCATGAACATCCAAAAATATTTCCATAAACTTCACTCACATGATCGTGCCACAAACAACCACTACAAACCAAATAAAAGTGGAACACTTCAGTCTAGAAGCATGGAATACACAATAATGAGGTAGATCATTATCACATCAACTTATGGTACACACCATCACATGAAATATGAATTGAGATACTACACAGAAACTGAGAGAATTCCCATGAAGCTGTGAGAGAAAAAACATCAATGCAAAGAAATGTGAATATTTTTATAGACTAGTCCAAATGACCAACAAAAATTTCCAACTAACTCAAATTATTAGAAACCTCCTCCGCAATGTTGGTGACCTGAAAGGATAGGAGCACAACATCCATAGAACACAAACACTAAATCCTAAACCACAAGACTGTATCTCCAACAATAGTGAAATGCAAAGAATTCTCCCAAATAGTCTTCCAAGAAACATTCTATAGTAGAACCTTTCAGCAACATATGGAGACCAAAGCTCCCTTTCAACATCACATACTTCTACATGAATAACAAGAGAGAGAATACAACATACTAGAGACCATCAACATCATTTCTCCACTATCAAGATTACTTCTAATCCTCATCTTATCATATCATCATGATATTATCTCTTCTAATAGAATCCATACATAATACTACTTTACTTTTCATCAAACAAGGCCTGACATCCAACCATGAACATCAACTACACATTTAAGCAAGGCATGACAACATATGCATTAATCGCTCCAAATGTTTCCAACCAATGCCAACAAACAAACTCACCAAGTGTCAACACCACAACAACCTCCCCAAGTGTTGACATCAATAACAACCACTACAAACATGGTGAAGAAGATTTAGTCTTTTATGGTTGGAAGTGGTCGGGAGGGATTCATTCCATCATTTTAACCCATAGAGCCATCAATCTTCTAGTGAGGATGCTAGGTCAACATGGTTTGGTAGGATCATCAAGTGTAGGAGAATCAATTTTCTAATAGAGAAATTTGGCAAGGAGCACTCACATTTTCTAGTTTTAATATATGTATATGTAAATGTTTCTAATGCATCCTACCCAATTCTACTTTATAAAGTATTAGCTTTTGTATATATACATGACATAGAGTGTACTAAATAACCCATGAATCATGTAATGGTTGCTTTTTGAATTTTATTTTCTATTTTAGAATATGATCTTTCATTTATTTATTTTCATTGTTATATTGTACTATAAATGGTTTCCCATTCCTTATAATTAATCTTGTTAAGCTAGTGGTAGTCTTATGCTAAAAAACTTATCTTCAATCTCCCTCTCCTTACTTTTCTCTTATTGTATTCTTTCCCCTGAATATTTTTCATTTTGTTGTAAATCACTAAAAGGATGGTTTAATCAATCGTAAATTCTTTTCTATTTTTGAGCAATAATTTCTACTATTGGTTTGAATTGTTCATATCTTATGCAATTTTTTAATAAATAAGTTAACAATATACATCCTTAATCATGTAGTTAAATGGCTATTCTTATACCTAAAATATATTCATATTCAAGATGAGGGACCTTACTTCTTCAATTTATGTATAGAAAAGAATAATATAGTATATAAGAATTTCATTAATTAATGAGTAGGTTTTGAAATAGATTTAAATATTTATATTGTTATCATTTTTCTCAACATTAATAAATAATAAATTTGATGATGATTTGATTATGTTAAGACTAGAAGGACCTATACCCATTACAAAGTAGTCATGATTTGACGATGATTTGTATATACTAATTGATGGTTTTCTATTCAACCCAAATAACCACTCGGTTGAGCAGCAATGACTGAAACCAACCTATACTTACAAGGAAATATCCAGCACAGCTTTCTTACTAAGAAAATAAGAAATAGTCTTAGAGAAAGGAGAAAAACTTTGCAATTTGACTAGGTACTGCCTTCTCCCAGTCAAAATATTCTATATTTTTCTTTCTTTTTACCTTTCTATTGGAGTCATGTTGTTGACTGGAAATAAACGATTGACATCAAAATTGTAGTATCTGATTAAGGGTCTTGTGTCGTGATCAATTTGTTAAAAATCCTTGTCGTGCCAAAGACGCTGCCAAATTTTTCTTGCAAACCTAATACACGGATACAATTTATTGGTTGCTTGACTACGGACAGTCTGGGCATTAATCAACAGGAATAACCCAAAAGATGGCCCACATTTTGGACAGTAGCAATCTGATTTTATCCTCGTCCACCATTTATCATAGTTTTGTGGAAACAAATGAATACTGACTGTGAAAGCGAACGCATCGAACGCAAGCAAATAATCCCTATAATGTTTACTCGGACCTAATGCACAAGATGATGTTGATGTGTTTATTATCTGGAATTTTGTGTTTAACTGGATTCTTTACAGGTAGCTTTTTGGAGCTTTCTATCAATTCCGTATTGCGTAGATCTGATCTTTGATGCATGCTCTGATTTGGAGTTACGCAAAGTTTTCTAAACCTATCTATTCAGACCTTCGCTTTTTATTGATTGTTAAGGACTGGTACTGTTTACAAATAGTATGGGGAGATTATCGATTCACTTGGTTCAAGTTTTGTTAGTTCAATTTTATTTATTTATAATAATCTCTTATTGTCTTGGAAAAGCATTTGGAAAAGCACTTAGAAATAAAATAGCAAGCGATGTGATATCTTATAAAAGAATTTCAGTACAAAAAACATGTTTCATTTAATGTTCCAAGTCAAAATCTTTTAGTTGAATGTTCTTTAAAGTGCTAGGATTTTGAATCATTCTAGGATATGCATAAATGTTCCAATGAGTGGTATTTATATACCAAGACATAATGAATCAGTAGACAAATATGAGTCAAGCAAGATTCAAGTGACTAATGGAACAGAGTAGTAGTTAACAAGATTTAAAAATAAATAAATAAATTAAATCAAATTCAAAACATTCAAGATTGGAGATCACTTGTGCACACTATATGATTGACTGCGCACAACAAAATGTGGATTTTGAGGGAATGAATGAGAACACGTATGATTTGGGGATTAGAACAATGCACATGTGTAGATATTATGGCATCTTAAATTTTTTGGCATTGACAATTTCACACTATGTTTAAGCCCCCCTTATGTGCCTAGACATAATTATACTAATTATTTGCTCTTTTTTTTTTTTTTGAAAAATCAAGGTACAATTTAGAATTAAAATAAATTATTTAAAGACAACCTAAATTCTTAAATAGGTCTAGTCTAAGGAAAATTTTCCATTAAGCAACTTATTTTTGCCTAATTTTTAATATTTTATTGTTTGTATTTTTATGTTTACAAATTTGAATACATTTCTTCGCTTTTTGTAATTAATTTTTCAAAAGAAAAAAGTATATACTAGTATTTTTCACCATATGAACGTTTAAGCAACGTAAGAAAAATCTAGGTAACCTGAACTTCAACTAAGCACATTAAGAGCAGTCAAGAGAAGCATTATTACAACATTTTATCAATGAAGATTCAAGTTAGTAATGCATCAAGTTTACAAGATTATTCATGTTTATGTTCATTTGTTTTGTACTAACACTTGTAGGATTATCTATCACCAAGGAAATCTTCCTTTTATGAGATTTGCATCAAGAATTTAGTCCATCAAGGAGATTAGACCTAGGTGGTAAATTGTAACATTGTCATTTATCACTTGTTTTTATCCATTTTCCTTTGCTTGATTAAGGATAAACACTCTTTATCCAACATTATCAAAGTCATTGTGGAGGTGGAAACAATAAAATGGTGTTTGACTTAAGAAACCCCCTATACACAACCATTTCTCTCCTTTCATGTTTGCAGGTGGTAGATCTGAAGTAGATTTGGAGAAGATTGAAGACTCAATATCAAGATCAAGTAGTCAAACATATTTGTTCATCAATTTACTCGTAAAAAAATAAAAAAAAATTAAGTTGAGTCTGATAGGAGAAGACCTATAGATTATGACCTACTGATATATGTTGAGAGATTATAGAAAGAAACATTTCTGGTATAGGGAAAATTCGTCCTTGACCAGGGAGTTTCAACTCCAATTTGCATGACACGTTTCTTTGTATCTATAATCTATTGTTCTATCATTAGTTCTAGTATTTTAGTTCTATAATTTTCTAAACTTGCAGTAGTTTTTTGTAGATGCATAGTTAACTTAGTTCACATTCACAAGATAACACACATTACATCCAAAAAATCCAACCTTCCTCCCACCAAACCATACCAAAACACCAATAAACTATTTTGGCTTTTCCCTTGAGGTGTTGCAAGTATGAGTAAGTTTGGTTATGTTGTCATTGATGTGAACACAATACAAGTTGTTGTAGGTTGTGCATGTATAGTTGAGAGTTGATGAGATGTTATGAGTAAATGGAGCTATCTTTATGATGTGTGTGTTCAAAATGTGGTCCAGTTTGTGCGCAACATTTATTCTATTTTGATCCTATGCTTGTGTGGATTTAAAGTGTTGCTTATGGGAATCTTTTGGTGGTATATCCTGGTTTTTGGTTTTTCGTTTGATGGAGAGTGAAAGTTGTGTTCACCGGTGTGTGAATTGGTTTGGCAGAGTTACTTGTCTATGGACTAGGAGATTTTTTTTTGCTTTGTAGTCCTCTTCTAGTTTGTTTCACGTATTGTGGATCTAGTAGAAGGATTTTTAAGGTGTTATCTTTGTTTTGACAAAGGTGTTCATGGTATGGTGCTCCAGAAGTTGAGTTTCAGAGTTCATGTGTGTGTCTGTGTAGTCTAGATGGACTGGTGAGAAGATTTCTATGTATAAAGATTGTTGTGTTTGCTATAGATATATTTGAAGGAATCTAATATTTTTTTCAATATATGTTGAAGCATGTTATGTGGTCTACATGTTATCTTCTTGTTGTGGAAGTGTGTACTTCAAAGTTCATTTTTGTTTTCATTAGGTTTGGTCGACTTGGTTTTTACATGCCATGTGAAGGATAAGTGTTATTTAAGAAAGTGTATGATTGGAGACATTGTTGTTGGATCTTGGTTAAGTGTTGGTTTCATTTTATCTCATTATCTTCCTCTACGAGAATGTTAAGTTGCTAACGTAATTTGAATAATTTGAAAATTTAAGCATGTGTAGCCGACCTTGGAGAAAGTTTCTAAGGTTGAAGATGATATAAATATATAATAAGCTGAGGTGTTTTGTATCAATCAATCAAGTATGACACAAGTGTAAGAATTAGTGTTTGAAAGTGAAAATTGAGTCAACAATACTTTAATGTGTTAGACTCCTGAAATCAGTCAGCTGATGATGTCGACAATTCTTTTGATCAAAGTTCCAGATGATTTTAATCTATTGTGGTTGATTTTTCTGTCATGTTTTGTTTCTGTAAGTAGTGAGCCTCCTTCTGGATAGTGAGTCCTATCTATAGGCAGCGAGCCTTGTATATGAACATTGAGTCCTATTTGTAGGCAGTGAGCCTTGTATCCTAATAGTGAATCCTTTCTAGGCGATGAGCCCTCTGGCAGTGAGCCTCTTTATAATTAGTTTTGGAATTACTTGATATTGTGAGATAATCCTTACTTTGGTTTTTCCCTTATTGGGTTTTCCACGTAAATCTAGTTTTTTCTGTGTTGATATTGCTTTTTTTTATTTGCATTCTATGTTCATAGTTAATAATAGAATTAAGTGGATTTGAAGTTGATAAGTGTTTGAGATTTGTGATTGAATTATGTGACAACTGATTCACCTCCCCTCTCAATTTTCTTGCACCTTTCAACAATTAGTATTAGAGCTTTGGTCCCTTGGTGAAGACCTTAACTGCTTGAGGTAGATTTGCAGGTGCACAAATTGGCGATCCCTATGTTTCATGGATCTAACTACAATGACTAGAAAGTGTAGATGATTTGTTACATAATCTCTCTTTGTTATAAGACCTGGAAGGCTATTAAGATGAAGTGTGTTGCACTAGCAAGTGGTCCTACTTCTACTGATGAGATTTTTGCTTATGAGGAAAATGAAAAAGTGAGGTATGCAATCTACAATGCTTTATCTAAGACTAAGAGAACAAAAGTTATTTCTTTGGGAACTTCTTATGAAGTATGTAAAAAGTTGGAAGATGTCTATGAAGGAAATGATAGATGAATTTGCTAAAGAAGCTAACAACTAAGCGTAGATATGAGAATTTGAAAATGGAAGAAGGTGAAGATATTGCAAGCTATTTTCAAAGGGTTGATATTGTAGTAAATGAAGTGAAAGCTCAAGTTGGTACCCTGACTGATGAAGATGTGATGGAGAAGATTTTGGTGACTCTATCAAAGAGTTACAGTGATAAAGTTTTAGCTATTGAAGAAATGTATGATCTTAAGAAGTTCACTAAAGAACAACTATTTGGCACCTTGACTACATTTGAGATGAGGAAGTTTGGAAAGAAAGAGGAGAACACTGAATTCGCTTTTAAAGCTACAAAGATAGAGGATGATTTGGATAGTGATGATTCAGAGGAATTGTAAGCAAATTTTACAAGGGAATTAAAGAAACATACTGATAAGTACAAAGATATGTTTCCTTTTAAATGTTTCAGTTGTGGAAATATTAGTCACTATGCTTCGAGATGTCCAAATAGAGTTGTACATAAGACTTGAACATGGATAATAAAGATGGGAAGGATAAGAAGTTCAAGAAGTTGTACTATGTTAGAGAGAATAATAGAATTTCTGATGATGAGTCATATTTTGAGGGTGATAATGATGAATTCTTTTTTTTAGCCTTAGAGAATAGATTAGTGTCTACTAACTCTAGAAGATGCACAAGGGAAAGTGGTTTGAAGAACAAGAAGGATGAGATGGAAGGTACCCTAGTTACTAGCTTTCATTCTAGACAGGATGAAGACTATTGGGTGATTGATAGTGGCTACTCTAATCACATGACCAAAGATAAATGTAATTTCATTAAGCTTGAGAAGTATGATGGTGGATTAGTCATGTTTGGAGATGATTCTAGAGAAAATATTGTTGGTAAAGGAATTATTATTTTTGATGGAAAACACAGTACTGATGATGTCTACTATGTTAAGGGCTTAAGGAATAATCTTTTGAGTGTTGAAAAAATGTGTAGCAAAGGATTCAATCTTGTGTTTCAGGATAACACTTGTGAGATCAAAAAATGGTTTTGAACTATGGTTGTTGCAGGAAGAAGAACTTATGGAAACATTTATCAACTTAAGGGTGTTGACGGTCAGTGCCTTGCATCTCAAGTTAATGAAAGTTGGCTATGGCACCAAAGGATGGGACATATAAACTTTGAAAATATTATCAGGATCAGTTCAAGAGAGGTTGTCTGAGATTTTCCTAAAATCAAAAATCATAATACTATGTGCAAAAGTGGTCAGTTGGGAAAGAAAAAAAGATGTAGTTTTAAAGGAAAAGAGCAATAATCTATCAGAATGTTGGAATTGGTTCGTACTGGTCACCTTTGTGGTCCTACAAGAATAGGAATTCTTAATGGTGATGGGTATATCATGCTCCTCATTGATGATTATTCCAGAATGACATGGGTTACATTTCTTATAGAGAAAGCTCAAGCTCTAGAAAAATTTAAAGTGTTTAAGGAAAGAGTAGAGAATGAAGTGAACCTAAGAATCAAATGCTTAAGGTTTGATAGAGGTGGAGAAGTCAATTCTACTGATTTTAATGTATTTTGTGAAGAGCATGACATAAAGAGACTTTTTTTTTCTCCTAGAACTCGTTAGTTGAATGGAGTTGTAGAAAGAAAGAACTAGACTATTCAGGAAGATGCAAGGATTATGATGAAAGAATTAAATGTACTTGATGTATACTAGAGAGAGGCAATCCACACTACTATTTACATTCGTAATAGAGTTCAAATTAGAGGTAATAGCACAAAGACTCCTTATGAGTTGTGGACTGGTAAGATTCCTAGTGTGAAGTACTTTAAAGTGTTTGGAAGAAATGTTACATTAAAAGAGATGATGAGAACCTTGGAAAGTTTGATGCTATGTGATGAAGGTACTTTCCTTGGGTATTCAACTAGTAGCAAATATCATAGATGCTTTAATAAAATATTGAGAAATATTGTTGAGAGTGCTAAAGTAAAGGTGGATGAGGATATGCACATACCAGTTCAGATAAGTGAGGTTGAACCAGATGAGCCTATCTACAGACTAGTACCAAAAGAGAATAGGGAAGAAGAACATATTGAAGAAGAAGAAGAAATTCCAGAACCTACTCAGGTAAGACTCCTAAGTATAATGTAAAGAAGAATCATCATGAAGAACTGATAGTTGGAGACAAGAGTGAAGGTGTAAATACAAGAAGAAAACTGATAATGAGTGAGGTAAATCTTTGTTTACTTTCCAAGATAGAACCTAAGTCTATGTGTGAAGCATACAAATATGAGAGTTGGGTAAGAGAAATGAAAGAGGAATTGCAATAGATAGAGAAGAATTAGACATGGGAACTAGTTCCTAGACATGTGAATAATAATTTAATTGGTTCAAAGTGGGTATTTAGGAATAATTTGAATGAAAACATTTGGTGAAGTTGTGAGAAATAGAGCAAGACTTGTATGCAAAGGTTATTCAAAAGTTGAAGGCATAGACTGTGAGGAGACATTTTCCCCAGTAGCAAGAATGGAATCTATTTGAATATTTTTAGCATTTTCTACTCATAAAGATTTCAAGGTATATCAGATGGATGTCAAATTTTCATTTTTGAATGGAGAATTGGAAGAAGAGATGTACATTGAACAACCAAAAGGATTCCATTTATTAGATAAATCAAATATATTTTATAAGTTGAAAAAGGCATTGTATAGACTCTATGCCATAGAAAAAAGGGACCTCTTGCTTGACATGGGAATAATTCATGATAAAATTTACTTAATGAGGTCTTAATCTAGTGTTGTGAGGTGTTTTTCACATCCACGCTAGGTCTTGGACCCTTGCAAATTGAATAACATGAATTTAGCGATGTCTTGAAAACATGTTATAAAGTGTTTTAAGATACTTTCACGCTTTTCTAGACTTAATGAACCTATTTCTCCCTAATTAAACATTATAAAATGTGTTTAATAACATTATCACATCAATTTAGAAGGCTTGTGAATTAAACTTAATGTTAAACTAGCTTTGTAATGTGTCTTGCACATTCAAATTGGTTCTTGATCCTTCCTAGGCTATGTGGACCTCAATTAGTGTTGTAAAGTGTATTCAAATCACACTTTCACATTGAATTATATGTTTTAATCCCTAATTTACCTTTGCATCATCACTAATAGGCCCCTATTAACACATATTGTGCATCCTAAGGCAATATTTGATAAAAATACTAGACAAAGTTGCATTCACATATTATTTTCTTATCTCCTAGAATCTTTGCTATGAAAATGGCCCTAGTGGGACCCATTTTCCATCCATGGTGAATTAGTCACATTAGGGTGGGACCCATTCACCATGGGTGGTGAATGAGTCCCATTTGGCCCATTTTTTACTTTTGAGCAGGAAAAAGTGAAATTTAAGTTTATTATTTTTACATGTTGGCCTTAGGGATCCAATTATCAAGTAGATAAGGTGAAATACCTATAAATATAAGTATTTTAACCATAAATCATGTTGATTCTTCATTATTCATCCACCAATCTTCCATCTCAAGTCAAGCAACTTAGGGTTTCATCATTTCAAGTCACCAAGATATCAATTTTTAGACATTCAAGGGAGAATTCTTCATGTTTTGCTATAGATTTTCAAGATCAAATATCATGGAAATGTAATCAACTCCATTATTGATTGTTTCATTCCATTCTTTCATGATTTTGGTTTAATTACCTGAAAGGGGTTTGACCAAGGAAAACACACATACCCTAACACTCAACATTTTTCTCTCTTGTCTTGTGTGTTTGTAGATTTAGGAATTTTAGAGGCTTGGAAATCATTGAAGATAAAGTCACAAATATATTTAGATCTTCTCTTCATTCAACAAATCAAAATATCAACGAAAACTCACTTTCAAGTTCAAAGATCAGAGTTTCAAAAGTGGACACTTGTACAAAGCCAAAGTGCAAACCAAAAGCTCTAGATCTCACCTTTGAATAATCAAAACTTCAAAAATGGACTCATTTTCCATGGGTGGTGAATGAGTCCCACTTCCAGTTCAAAATTGAGTTTTCTACATTTTTAGATACCCTTTTGTCTGAAATAGGTTCCGACATAGTTTTGCAAAATTGGGACTAATTCGCCCAAAATGGAAAATGAGTCCCACTAGGCCCAAAAATAAAAATTATCAACATTCCAAAATCCATTTCCAGTCTCCATCAATATCTCAATTGCACTTCTTCAATCTCATTTAGTTATGTTACATTTTGCATTCATTTCTAGGTGTTTATGCATTACACAATGTGTTTTCAAAAATTCTTCGTTTCCTTAATTTACATTCATTAATCAATTAATATTATTATTTTCTTGCATTAAAACATTGCATCTAGGTATATTGCATGCATATTCCACCCATATTGCATTAATATTTGAGTGTAGACATGAGCATGTTGGCCCTTTTTTCAATCCTTTTAGGGGAAAAACCCTAAGAGAGTTAGAAAGGATTTGGTGCCAAAATCTATGTTACAAAATCAAATAAGCTCCTAGAGCATGGTATACAAGATTGGCCAAGTATTTGATACAACAAAAGTTCAGCAAGGGCTCTACAAACACCAATCTTTATTTCAAAGTTCAAGCAAACAAAATGTTGACAGTTGTAGTGTATGTTGATGATATCATTTTTAGAGGAAATGAAGGTATGTGTAAGAGATTTACTGAGGAGATTCACAAAGAATTTAAAATGTCTATGATTAGTGAGTTGAATTTCTTCCTTAGACTTCAAGTAAATCAAATTGATAAGGGGATACTTATTTCACAATCGAAGTTTGTAATAGATGACTCCAAACCGGTTAGTACCCTATGGTGATCGGATGCAAGCTAAGTAAAAATGATGAATCTGCTAAAGTTGATCAGGGCATGTATAGATCTATGATTTGTGGATTGTTGTATCTTACTGCTACAAGACTGGATATCATCCATGCAGTATGTTTGGTTGCCAAATTTCAAGAAGAACCTAAAGAAGCACATGTTACAACTATGAAGAGGATATTCAAATATCTTAAGGGCAATCTGGATTATGGCTTGTGGTATTCTAAGGATACTGATTTTACTTTGAGTGCTTACACTGATGCAAATTGGGTTGGTTGTGTGGATGACTGTAATAGTACAAGTGGTTGTGCATTTTTTCTTGGAGGAAGATTGGTTTCATGGTTAAGTAAGAAACGAGATTTAGTTTCTTTATCCACAACATAAGCAAAGTATATTGCTACAACATCTTGTTGCACACAGGTTTTGTGGATGAAGCAAACATTGACAGAAAAAGGAGTGATATGTGATGAGCCTATACCTATCTTTTGTGATAATACAAGTGCTATAAAAATTTCTAAGAATCCAGTAATGCATTCAAGAAAAAAGCATATATCTATCAGATATCACTTCTTGAAAGAGAAGGTGTTGAAGAATGAAGTCAAACTGGAGTATGTGACTACAAAGGATTAGATTGTAGATATATTTACTAAGGATCTTTTGAAGGATACTTTTGATTATTTTAAAGTTATGTTAGGGGTCATTGGACCTCCTTCTTTGAACTAGGTGCACATGGAGGTGCATCAATCCAGTGGATCTACAAATTCTTCATTTGTCTAGATTGATGAATGGGTCTACTCCATAGGGGGGTAGAAAGTTTCATTGTTGTGTATGAGTTGTGTGGGTGCACTCCTAAGGGGGGGTGATCAAAAGTTTTTTTCCTCGCTATTTATGTCAAAAGGGGAGAGAGAGTCATATGAAAAATAATAAAAGGGGGAGAGAAAAAGAAGAAGCTAAAAGGGAGAGAGAGAGTATTTTGTAGGAATGTTGTGTAGGTTGTCTAATTTTGAAAATAAAGAATAGTGTTGTCTTTGGTGGTTTTTCACATCATGTGTTTCCATCAATGAGAAAGAGGGAAATTGTTGCAATTATGAGTAAGTTTGGTTGTGTTGTCAATTATGTTGTCATTGATATCAACACAATATAGGTTGTTGCAGGTTGTGCATGTATAGTTGAGATGCTCATGAGATGTAGTGAGTACATGGAACTGCCTTTATGATGTTCTGTGTGTTCAAAATGTGCTCCGGTTTGTGCGCCACATTTCTTCTGTATTGATCTTATGCTTGGGTAGATCTAAAGTGTTGCTTATGGGAATCTATTGGTAGTATATCCTAGTTTGTAGTTTCTGGTTTGATTGAGAGTGAAAGTTGTGTTCACCGGTGTGTGAACTGGTTTGGGAGAGTTGCTTGTCTATGGACTGGGAGAAATGTTTCTACTTCATAGTATTTTTTTGGTTTTTTTCAAGTCTTGCAATCTAGTAGAAGGCTTGTTAAAGTGTTATCATTGTTCTGACAAAGGTATTTATGGTTTAGTGCTCCAAAAGTTGAGTTTCAAAGTTCCTTTGTGTGTCTGTGTAGTTTAGATGGACTAGTGAGAAGAGTTCTATGTATGAAGGTTGTTGCATTTTCTATGGATGTATTTGAAGGCATATGAGAAGTGTTCTAGTGAATGGTGAATCATGTTATGTGTTCTGCATGTTATCTTCTTATTATAAAAGCGTGTACTTCAAAGTTCATTTATATTTTTATTAGGTTTGGATAACCTAGTGTTTGCATGTCATGTGAAGGATAAGTGTTAATTAAGGAAGCATGTGATTGATTTGAGACATTATTATTGGGTTTTGGTTAAGTTTTTGTTGCCAATCATAGACATCTCAAATTCTTTTTGCATCTCTTTAGAAAAATATTTACACATGCACCTTCATTTCCACCAAAAATGATATCATCAACATAAACAACCACTATCAATATTTTGTTATCTTGCACTTTGAAGTAAAGATTGCTATTAGTAGAACCTTTGCTAAATCCTTTCTTTGTCATGCATTTTTCCAATCTTGCATACCAAGCTCTAGGAGCTTGCTTCAATCCATACAATGCCTTCTTTAACTTACAAGCCATGTCCATTTTTTCAGACAATTGAAACTCTTTAGGTTGATCCATGTACACCTCTTTCTCCAATTCACCATTCAAAAATGTTGACTTAACATCCATCTGATACACTTTGAGGTCCTTGTGGGTAGAAAATGCCAAAAAACATCCTAATAGCTTCCATTTGAGCCACAGGGGAAAATGTTTCTTCAAAATCTATATCTTCAACTTGTGAATATCCTTTGCATACCAGTCTTCCCTTATTTCTTACAACTTATCCACTTTCATTCAACTTATTCCAGAACACCCATTTTGAAGCAATCACATTTTTATGCATAGGTCTAGGGGCTAATTCGCATGTTTGATTCTTTTCTATCTATTACAACTCTTCTTTCATAGCTTTCATCCAACTCTCATCTTCACATGCTTCACTTACAGATTTGGTTCAATTTTAGATAATAGACACAAATTTACCTTAGCTACAACTCTAGTTCTTGTCTTCACACCTTCATTTTTATCTCCAATTATCCGATCTTCTGGATAATTCTTCTATACATACTTAGGAGTTCTAACAACAGGTTCAGGTTCATTTTCTTCTTCTTCTACTTCTTTAACTTGTTCTTCTTTCTCTTCTTCTTCCTCCTTGTTTTCTTCAGGTACATGTCCATAGATAGGATCATCAGGTTCAACTTCACTTATCTCAACAGGTCTGCGTATGTCTTCATCAACTTTCACATTAGCACTTTAATGTATTTCTCAATTTTTTGTTTAAGCATTTGTATGCTTTGCTAGTAGTAGAGTATCCAAGAAAGGATAAGAGTGCAATATATGTATATATGTAATATGTACAACAACATTTTAGTTGTATTAAAGTTTTTTTTTAAGTCAAATTAAATATGAATTGTGTCATGATTAAAATAGAATAAAAAGTATAATTTCCATATAATAATGAAATACTTAACAACACCTCAACATGGGAGTAAAAACACATTTACATCACCTTAATGAGGTTCTTATATGGGCTACTCTTAATGTTTCTACTTCGCTATGGACCATGGGCCACTTGACTCATCAATTCATAATATACACAAAATTCAATCATGTTAAGCTATCAATTGAGCAATTTAAGTAGAATAGTAGTTCCATATGTTTCTACAAATAAATCTTCTTAAAATATCAACTAAATACTTAAAATAGATTAATAATTTAATTATAATATAACTTACTAAATTTTTATGAATGATTCAAAAAATAAATTGACAAAAATAAAAAAAATTATTTGTTAAAAATAATAAATTCTTGCATAAATATTTAATTTAATTTACATCTTAATTATCAAACTTAAAAATTATAACAATAAAAGTACGAACCCAAATAACTATCATATTCAGTGTATATATATTCCATAATTGAATTTTGTAATATACTAATTGGTGGTTTTTTATTCAACCCAAATAACCAGTTGATTGAGCAACGATGACTGAAACCAACTTATATATTTACAAGGAAATATCCAGCACAACTTTCTTACTAAGAAAATATGGAATAGTGTAGACACCCAAAATTGTCTTCTTGCAACACCTGTCTCGACATTACATCATTTAGGCATCTTGTAGCACGCTTTGCCTTAGATACCCATGTCATCATTTATTTAATTAAACATCATCTATTTAATTAAATAAATTTTATTTATTTAATTAAATTCATATTCATAATCCATCCATTTTGCTAATGTTAATTAAATAATTTATACTATTCAATTAATTATATCATTTCTATTCATTCTTCTAATATTAATTAAATAATTTATATTATTTAATTAATGAAATCATAAATTCAATGTTAATTAAATAAATCCAAAATTTATTTAATTAATAAAATCCTAAAGAGATCTTCTCGCTTTCTTTCCAAAACTGAACTCGTGTGCATCTAATTAATTTATTTAATTAGATAATTCATCGTTTATCCTTCTCGTCTTTTCGAGATTTATTTCCTTAAAATAGGAAATGAGATCTTTCCATCCTTTTTGAAATCTTATCTCATCTCGTTGTATTTCCTCTTTTGTAAAAAATCAAATCATTGTCGAATCTTGTCAAATCTTATCTTCGTCAACGTCACGGCTCTATAAATATGGCCTCTCACAATCCATTTAGGAGGTCGATTCTTCTAGCATCCAGACTCTGTCAAAATCATTCTTCTGTCTTTATCTATCATTCTTTCTGTTTGTCCTTGTCATCGTCAAGTCGTTATGTTGCAGGAATGAGCACTCAACATTCCTCCATTGTCAACCCTTCAAAATCTCGCATTCTCATGCAGGTGGAGAAGAGCAATGGAGATAAATCAAGTCTAGCTTGGAGATCGGTTTGCTTTGCTTTATTGTTTTAATTTTCATGCTAGTTTGTGCTCTATTGTGCTTGATAGATCTAATTAGTTTATTATTTTCATTAAGCATTAAATCTGTTGATTTTAACCCTATCTACATTTGGTGAACCTGATGTGAATCCTTTGATATAGCTTGTCTTTTGCAGGTTTTATTGACATTTTATTGTAGATCTGCCAGTTTTTGGACAAAACCGCAGGTTTTACAAAGTTCTTCATATATTCTACACAACTAGAAATTTTTTTACAATTTTTTTATAAAATCTTGTACATCATTTCAAGAGGCTACAGTAAAAAAATCAAGGGCTTATGATAATTTTTGTGGAAGTTATTTTTATTTTAATTATTTTCATAAAATTGATTTTTTGGACGCAAATCGATGATTTTTTCAGAAATTTTTATATTTCTGGAAATATCATGAAATTCTAATATGGGTCTATGTTTTATAGATTTAGTTTGGAGGTCAAATACAATGCAAAAAAAATTGATCTTCATTTTCTATATGGTTTTCACAAATCCACGTTTTTGAGAGCACAATAGGGAATTTTTCTTACTTCTTTATATTTTTGAAAAGTTCTCAGAAAATTAGTAGGGGTCCCTTTTTTTTATTTTTGATTTTTCGGATCCAAAAAAATCATCAAATACTAAAATCTAATTCGGCTATGTCAAAAATATCTGAAATTGAAATTTTCTGATGAACTTGTCTTTTTTTTTTCTTTTTCTTTTCTTTGGCTGCGTTATAATATTGTTTTTTGATCTTGTAGGTGATCATAAGAAGCTATAGTAGCAGCAATATCAGTCATAGATAGAAGATTGGAAAGCGAATAATCAGGTGCATACATTCTAAGCTTTCATTTCTCATTAATCATTGCTTGTCACACATTTCAATTTAGGGCATAGAATCAATCATTGTTTGCAAACACATTTGGATTTGGGCTCTTAAAACGAATATTGTCTTCAATCACATATTGAAAATCGGGTTTAAAATTCACCACTGTCTTCCTACACATCTCGATTTGGGGTTAAAAAGAAAAGGTGTTTGAACTATTACACACATTTCAGTTCATTTCTAAGGGAAATTAATCTTTGCGAGTGTGAATCAAGTGTGTGTTTTTTCCAAAACACCTCACTTGGTTTTCTTTTGTCTTACCCTTCATAGGAGGCCTGCTTGGAGCACACACCCCTCCAAGGGACGACCTCAATAGAGTGTGAATCCAAAGACACGCTCGTTTCGGAGTTGAAATCTTGTCACTCTGAGCTAAGCCCCAAAGAAATTTATACCTTTGGGAAGTGAAGGTGAAGGGTGGGTTACCCCTTTCTCCTGGCTTATTGGCAGGATTTTGCTTTCAAATTATACCTAGTCAACCTTGTGAAAACTCACTTGAGACCTAATTGGCCATACCCCACTTGACTAGTCATAAGGCTTGTTGTTGTGTATTCAAGTGTTTGCTTAATCATAACATTTGGAAGACAAACTTATCATTGTGCTTGGTGTGTGTGTTCATGCATTTACATGTGAGATCTTGTGTTTGATATTTCCCAAGTCAAACTTCCAATAAAATTTTTCCACATCATCCAAGTCATCCAATCTTGTCATTCCACATCGTATCCTAATCATCATCATCTCTTCAATCCAATCAACATCACTTTACAACATGACAACATTTGAAGAAATAGCACAAGAGCTTATTCACATGCTTCATGAAGCTCAAACAAGCCAATCACCTTTAAAACAACAAATCATTCAAAGAGTCCATGACATGCTCAAACAACTTCAAAAAAACCAATCACCTCAAATGCAACAATTCATAGCACAAATCTGATACCTCATAGCCAATGGTCAAGTCCAACAAGCACATTATCAAGTCCAATCACTACATCAACAAATTTCACATCAATCCTATGTGTCACCTATATCATCATATCAACCTCATCCATCCACATATCAACTTTCTCCTTCATCAACCTATCACAACTCTTCCAATGTCAACCCTTATCCACATCAATCAACCTTTCAACAGTCGTTATCCTATTCAACCCCTCCATCATCATCACAACAACAAATCATTTCACAAGTACAAACAGCATTTCAACCTCAACACATTCAACCCCAATCCTATGTGTCACCTTCATCGTCGTGCCAACAAAACCCATTTACCTATCATGTCAATGCCACATCAACATGTCCACCCATATCACAACAAGAACGTAGCTTCCCAAGTCCACCTTGGCAACAACATCAAGAGCCTTTAAGTCTTAATGACACCTTTGACAAGGGGAACACCAATCTAGTCCACGCACCCTTACCACCATCCAATCAAATGCCTATCCCTAATCCACCATGTCCTAGTCCTAATACATTGGCCTCTCCACCTTCTAACCTATCAAACTATTCATTACCCCCACCATCATCTAATCCTTCATCAAATCAATGCCTTACATTTAGATATTTAAAACATAAATTAATGGCATTCCATAAATCCACCAATCCACCTATAAAGGATGTGACCAGAGGGCTACAAGCAAGGAGTCAATTGTCTCCATGTTATTCAACACATATACTTGAACATACAAAAGATTCCTCAAACATCATGCCAAGTCCTTCAAGTCAACCATGTTATCCACAAACCCTTGAGCCAATTCGAGAGTCTCCCGTCATAAGTCCAAGTCACCCTCTTTCATGCTCCTATGTCATTGACAATCAAAAACATGTCAAGTCTCTTCAAGAGTCATCCCCTTCCACTTCCATGCAAGAAACCCAAGAGTTATATCAAGAGTCTACTCCCAAGCATGTGGAAACATCAAGCCCTAGTCCTAATCAAGATCAAATCATTTTCATCCAACCCATCCATAATCTATATCATATTTATGATCAAGATGATATCCATAATGATGAAGAGCCTATCCAAGAGCAACTTGATCTTATACCAATCTATGAGAAAGATATTCCAAATTCACCTCCACCTAGTCCTATCCATGATCCATCAACATTAACTTCCCTTGATGAGACAAGTGCCTCCAAAGCACACATAGAAGATCAAACAAATACCTTGGATCTAAGTGAACACAATGCTAATCAAGATCCCAATGATCCCATGTTACCCACTATCGACCCCATTACAAGTCCTCCATCATACCCTATTGGTCTTACTACCCTAATTCATGAATGTTCCTCCTTCAAACAACAACAACCATTATCTTCTCCATCCAATAAGGAAATCATGTCTAGTGTTTCACCTACACCTAGTCCTATTGTCCATTGCACACTCCAAAATATGAACCACCAAGGTAAAGGTCTAGGCCTTCATGAACAAGATATTTTGGAACCCATCCATGTCAAAGTCCCACCATGCTCTTATGGCCTTGGACATATATCTCAAGGACACCAATCTCAAGATGTTGGTATTTCCTCCATGCATCCTAAGTCCACTTTCCATCATAAAGCCTATCATGCACCTAAAACATATGTTGCCATTCCACCACCGTCATCCTACAAGTGTCAAAAGCATGTGACCATACACCTCCCTCCATCCACTTTGCCACCATTGCTTCCAACACCTAATATTCCAATCATTCATAAATACCCTAAATATCCTAGTCATGACCAACAAATGCACACATTGTGTAAACATAAAGCTTCCACTCATTCCATCCACCCCATGGGATTCAAAAATAAAAATTTGGATGCCTCTATTTATAAAGTCAAAAATTCTAAAGGTCTTAATGCCTTAGAATACAATTTCAAAAAGTCAAAGCCAAGTACATCTAAAAAGCTATATAAGCCCATACCTTCAAAAGAAAAGTCTAAAAACAAAATGGTTTGGGTACCTAAGCAAAAAGAAATCAAGTTGAATGAGGCATCCATGTCACAAAAATCCCAACCATCCCCTCCCATCCAAAATACACATTCCATTCAAAAATATCAAAGTCCTAAAACCCACAAGCCAAATAAAAATCATAAAAATACTAAGTCTATGTGGGTACCTAAAGCACTTCATCACCCATCTCCTAAGCAAACATCTCCATTGCTTCCTACACCTCGTCCACATCAAAAGCTTCAATGTTTATCACAATGTGTGCAACCATTGGTCATGGCTCCCTTCCATCTCACAAAAAATCCACATAACTCCTTCAACTCATCCTTCACTCATTATCCTACATATATCCCCCATCATCTTCCTATGGTCCATGCTTTTGGCTAAGCCTCCCCATTCATCTTTTGCATAAGCCCCATATAATCCCTATCATCTTCCCTACATAATTCACATCATAATCCATTATTGTCCTCCATAATCCACATCATAATCCATCATCTACCTACTGCATCTTCCTTTCATGTCATCCCTTACCAACATCTATGAGTATAATGACATTTGACATGGTCCATGCAATGACATCCATCCCTAGTGGGACTATCACCTTTCATGCAACTAGACACTTAAGTCCCTCCTATCCAAAAGTCAAAAAGTCAAAAATAATAAAAGAAAGAATAAAACAAAAAGAGTAAAGAGAAATCCCTTCGTCTAACGGTGAAAACCTGGTAAACAGGCGCCTTGGATAAGTACCATGATGAAAACCTGGCAAACAAGCATCATGTGTAGGTTGATCTTCTATGTCACTTACACTTGGGAGCACAATGTCTTGTCTATCCAACCTATCCTTCATGTCATATCATTTCCATCCTACCTACCATCTTATCCATCATACATATCTATCATATTGAGTCCACTTATCCACCCTAGTCCTTTTTATCTAAATGAAGATATAGGGGCAAAAGGTTGAAACATGTTTTGGGTATCTCTTGACATACCTCTTCCTATCTAAACCAATCATGTCATTATCCTATTGTCATACATTTTGTCTAGAAAAATCCTAAGTCTTGTACCTAAAATGGGGCATGTTATTCCTATGCGACATAGTCTTTGGAGCTCACATCCTTGCTCCCTTATGATGCATGCATCCATACCATCCATTTATATATCATGAGCCTTTTATCCCTTATCCCATCACCCACCCTTGCACCTAGACTTGGTCTTCCCCTTGTCATTGGTATCTAGCACAAAGGCTACTCAATTTTTCATCCTTTGACACCTCAAAACATTTGACAAGTCCAAAAAAGTCAAAACATTCCAAAAGTCCAAAAAAAAATCAAAACATGTCAAAAGTCCAAAAAAAATCAAAACATTCCAAAAGTCCAAAAAAAATCAAAACATTCCGAAAGTCCAAAAAAATCAAAACATTTCAAAATACAAAAAAACTCAAAATATCCCCAAAAATACAAAAAATCAAATAAAAATCAAATAGCCAACAAAAATTCAAGCAATAATCCAAATGCAAGTCAATCCTTAATCCATACCAATCAAGTTGATCAATCTTGTCAAATTATCCAATCACATCCTTTGGTCTTGATCCTAACCTTGTTGTAAACCCAATCAATCAAAGTCAATCTATCAATTGTCAGTCATCCTTGTGTTGATCTAGGGATATGTCTTTCCCCACAATGACAACACTATCATTATTAGTCACCATCATCAATCAATCAGTCAATCAATCAATGGTTTACAACTTGACAGGGGCAATACCTTGTTTGTTTTTGTATCATTTGTGCATGCTTGCTTGCTTGCTTGTGTGTGTTATCATTTTATCTTGCATTTGTATCAAATCCATATCATTCCAGCTAATATTCATTTCTTGTGTGTGTTGGAATATCTTTTTGCATTATCCTTTGCATCTAAGGTCACATAATACCTTTTGTGCATTAGGACTTTAATGCTCTAAGCCTCTTTCCTCATACGTCTAGACAAGGTTGTATTACGCTGGGGAACGAGACAAATCGTCACCTTGGTCCTTATATCTTGGTGCATAACGTCTAATGCTATATCAAACATCATGGTTGCTCATCTTTCATTGCAACATAACATATCATCCATTCCTTCATCTTTAGTTCTTGACCCATCCCTTTCATTTCGAGAGCCTGCCCGTGTTTGTTCAACCCGCCTATCCTCTCGAGGGGGCATCATCATATTCTGATATCATTATCCATTTTTCTCTGTCCATACCTTAGTTTCTTTTAAATGATGTTACTCGACACAAATCATGTCATCTCAAACATCATCTCAAAGAGGGGCAAAATGTAGACACCCAAAATTGTCCTCTTGCAACACCTGTCTCGACATTACATCATTTAGGCATCTTGTAGCACGCTTTGCCCTAGATACCCATGTCATCATTTATTTAATTAAACATCATCTATTTAATTAAATAAATTTTATTTATTTAATTAAATTCATATTCATAATCCATCCATTTCGCTAATGTTAATTAAATAATTTATACTATTTAATTAATTATATCATTTCTATTCATTCTTCCAATATTAATTAAATAATTTATATTATTTAATTAATGAAATCATAAATTCAATGTTAATTAAATAAATCCAAATTTTATTTAATTAATAAAATCCTAAAGAGATCTTCTCGCTTTCTTTCCAAAACTGAACTCGTGTGCATCTAATTAATTTATTTAATTAGATAATTCATCGATTATCCTTCTCGTCTTTTTCGAGATTTATTTCCTTAAAACAAGAAATGAGATCTTTCGATCTTTTTTGAAATCTTATCTCATCTCGTTGTATTTCCTCTTTTGTCAAAAATCAAATCATTGTCGAATCTTGTCAAATCTTATCTTGATCTATTTAGGATCTAGGACTTATTGCTTACAGAATGCTTAACGTAAAAGATCGATTATTACAACATTTAATTTAAATGATTACAAATTAAATGCTCAAATGAAATAATGAACATAAAATAATTAAATAAATGCCAAGATAAACTGAGAAAGAAAAGAGAGAAGAATAGAGAGACGAAACCAAAGTTGATAACGGAGTTTGTCCCTAAGGACTACGTCTCCGGGTCCCTCTCCAATGGAGGACCGATCCGATTAGCTCCAAATTCAATTACAATGGCTTCAAGACTATCTCCTTCAAGCATTCAGCAGCATGACAGTACTCTGATATGCAGAAACGTCTTCAAGAACTCTCGAGCATTCTCTCGCTATCTCCACCTGGACTTGGGAAATTCAATCTTTACCCCTCTTTTATACATAAAATTTTCCTAATTAGGCTTAACCACCAAGATAAACACATATCTCCCTTGATCAATTCGGATCATGACTGTTTTATCCTCATTTTCCTTTTGGTTCAGGTTGTTAAGGGTAGTTGTGATTGTTTTGGCTTATTTAGCCATATTGACATAGGCTCGGCTAAACACGACTCACTAAAACAAACCGATGCCACTATATTCTTAGACAGTCTCCGTGGTGCAACGGTGCAAAATCTTTTAGTTGAACCGGCCGGTGCGGGTTCAAACCACCGGCCGGTTTGTTTCTAAAACAAACACCGATGTATATTTACAATAAAAGAAAGCCACCCACTATACATAGAGCGCTTTGCGCGGCGGTGCAACGGCCGGAGCTCTGGTTGGTAGTGAGCAGGTCACGGGATCGAATCCCATCAGATTTTGTTAAAACAAACCGGTCTGCACGCAAACGGTCAAGGACACGTGTCGCTATGCTACTCACCAGAAGAGCCACATCAACGCTGACGAGGACACTGACGGCCTGCCACGTGGGTAAATTCTATTCGCCAGATATGACTGACTCAGCCATCCACGACAAGTACGGATGCCACGTGTCTCACTGCTATTCGCCTGAATTACTGACTAGGCCATCGACGTGTCGCTGACTGGGTGCCACGTGTCGTGTTATAACTCGCCGGAATCTGCCACGTATGCTGCCACGTCGGAGTACGGAGTGCCACGTCACCAGTACAGACGGACATGTGTCAGCAAATGATTGGTCCGTATAGATGACTCAAATGCCACGTGTTTCACTAGAATTTGACCATGTGGAATCCGTACAGTACGGACAATCTGCTGACGTCATCCTTTGTACCTCAAGTTGACTGAAGTTTGACTGCTTGTAACTCGAGCATACGACGTCGGATTTTGATGAAACGAACGCCATCGGAATCGTCTCAACGAGCTCTTTGCGATGATGTTGCTTCTGTCGATTTTTGAGATGATTATTTTTCCCGCCTTCTAGACGCCCCTGAAGCCAGTTTGACTGGAAGTTTGACTGGCCGTAACTTGCACAAACGAAGTCCTTTTCGACCCGTTCAAGTTGCGTTGGAATCAGGACGTCGTTCTTTTTATGATGAAGCTAAAATATGGAGCATTGGGAACACTTTAATTTTCACTAAAAAATTGTCCCCCGGATAAGGCCTCCCCACTGGAGAGCTTTAGGACCTCCGAAAGCTTGATTACTTGGAAAGTAAGTGAGGGTAAAGTTCCCTCACTTTACCAATCTCCATCCATCTTGCTTTGCTTGGATGCGTCCCCTTCAGGCCCACTCTGAGGTACTCAACATTTCCTCTTCGTGAAGTTCTGACATTCCTGTCGAGAATAACATCTTCTGGCAACTCTGACATGTACTCTGGAGAAAGGTCATCAACTGATGGAACCTGAATGTCTGAGACTTCATCTAGGATCATTGGAGGCTCATACAGTTTCAAATTATCAACATTGACAACCGAGTAAATATGCATGTATGGAGGAAGATTGAGGCGGAAGGCATTAGAACCAATCTTCTCAAGGATCTCAAAAGGACCATATCTAATTGGCTTAAGCTTTTTACCTTCACCTTGCATCCTTTCCTTGCTGATATGTAACCAAACTCTGTCTCCAACCTGAAAATGATGATCAGTGCGATGCTTGTCATGGCGAACCTTGTATTTTGCTTGGCTCTGTTCCAACCGTGCTTCCACTGCCTGATGAATTGCTTGGACTTTCTGGATGAACTTTAAAGCCTTCTCTGCATCATGGCGTCCATCTTCAACATTATCTTTTCCAAAAGCAAAATCCATCGGTGTCTTGGGCACATAACCAAAACATGTCTCAAAAGGAGACCTTTTAGTAGAAGAGTGTGCTGCATGGTTGTAGGCATGCTGCACATAATGAAGACTTTCATCCCACAACTTAGGATGCTTACTACAATAACCTCTGAGTAGATGCACAACTGTCCTGTTTACAACCTCTGTCTGTCCGTCGGTCTGCGGATGGAAGGATGTACTCTTCTTCAGTTTGGTGTCCATGAGTCCCCACAAAGTTGACCAAAATTCCCCCAAGAATCGAGAATCTCGATCCGATACAATAGAAGTAGGTAACCCAAAATGAACCCACACAAAATGAAAGTAAAAATGAGTTGTCAGTTCAGCAGTGACTTGCTTTTTACATGGCATTAAGATACACATTTTGCTGAATCGATCAACTACTACATACAAATAATCATGTCCCTTCCTAGACATAGGTAACCCCCCTACAAATTCCATTGACACACTTTCCCATGGACGAGAAGGTACAGGTAGAGGTGTGTACAAGCCCAATTTCCTGTTACTAGGCTTACTAGTTGCACACATAACACAACCTCTAATATACTTAGCTACAGTTTCTTGCATATGAGGCCAATAACAATACTTCTACAGCTGAGTCAATGTTTTGTTTACCCCAAAGTGTCCTGCAATCAATGAGGTATGTGCTTCTCTAATCACCTGTGCTTGTTCATCTTTTGGAATACATAATTTACCCAAGTGATATAATAGTTTATCCTGCACATAATAATCTTTCTCTTCTACATGTTTACCATTCATTAAAGCAGCATAGATATCCTTAAAGTTCTCATCATTAGCATATTGTTCCTGAAAACTTTCATGAACCATAGAACTATTCTGAAGGATTATCAAAGCATTCATCATAGGAGGTCTAGAGAGCATGTCTGCTACTTTGTTATGGGTTCCTTTCTTATACTTAATAACCAAATGAAACTGTTGTAGAAAACCCATCCACCGAAAGTGCCTACTTTGTTGCAGTTTAGTTTGTGAGTGCAAATACTGAAGTGGCTGGTGATCAGTGTGGATTACAGTTTCTTTCCCCATTATGTAATGTTTCCATTTTTTAACACTCTGAACTAAAGCATAAAGTTCTTTATCATACGTGGGATAGTTACTTACTGCTCCTGAAAAGGTTTCAGAGTGGTAGCAAACTGGTTTACCTCCTTGCATGAGTACTGCTCCCATGGCAAACCCACTCGCATCTGTCTCGATCTCAAATGGTTGATGTAGATCTGGTAAAGCCAAAAATAGTGTGATGCTCAACTTTCCCTTCAAAGTGTTGAAAGCCTTCTGTTGTGGACCTCCCCACTGAAAAGTTGCCTTTGTACTGGTTAATGCATGTAATGGTGATGCTATAAAAGAGAAGTTTGCAATAAACTTTCTCCAGTACTGAACTGCACCTAGAAAACTTCTGACCTCTGTGACTGTACTTGGCTTAGGCCATTTTACAATAGCTTCGACCTTCGCAGGGTCTACTTTCAATTGACCACCCCCTACGACATAGCCTAAGTACACTAAGGATGTCTTAGCAAATTCACATTTAGACATCTTTACATACAATTTTTCTTTTCTCAATACATCAAAGACTTTCTTTACATGACTTACATGATCTTTCAAAGTTCGACTGAATACCTCAAATTTATCATCTTCTTTGGCTTTTACAAGCATCAATACAAAGTTTTTACTTGAATTGACCAACCTCTTCATTTGACCAGCATTAACTAGTGTAAGATTAGTCTTCACCTTATGTGCCCGTACAATGTATTCTACCCCATCTTTAAAAAGATGATACTTATTCTCCCCCCTATAAAAGATTGCTTTTCTGTCATAAAGATAAGGACTCCCTAACACAAGCCCACAAATATCCAAAGGGACCACATCGACTTCTACCTCATCTACAAAGTTTGCAGTGATAGCAAATCTCAATTTACACTGTTTAGTTACTTTTAATTGTGCATCATTGCAAACCCATCCGAGTGGATATGGTTTCGGATGAGGTGTTGTAGCCAAATTAAGTTTCTTTACAACTTCTTCAGATATTAAGTTTACTTGTGAACCCGTATCAAACAGAGTATCAATCTTAGTGTGTTTTGTTACAACACGAATGTGAAACAATTCATTTCTTTGCTTATCAACCTTAGGAGAAGATTCTTTACTTGTACTTGCACTGGCATTAGAAAAACTTGCATCAGAAGAGAGAGATATACCTTTCCCTTTACCTTGGATTCCGGTAGCAACAATCTTTGTCTCATCTCCGGAGTCTGAACCAAGATCCTGTTGAATCACTGCAGTAGTCTTCTTACCTTTGTTACCTCCATATCTTTTCGGCCTCAACTCAGGATGAAGCTTCCAACATCTCGAATCTTCATACCCCTCTTTCTTGCAATGGGAGCACGTGGGTTTCTCACCCTCTTTCTGAGCTGTAGCTATCTTCTTCCCTTTGCCTTTATCTTTGTCTTTTTCTTTCCCTTTAGACTTACCCTCGAACTTAGATGGCTTCTTAGAAAAGTTATCACTAAATGTATTCTTACCCCTAGACTCTAAATGAGTAGCTTGAACAGACACCTCGTCTAGATTGTTGGGACTCAACATCAAAATAGTGTGCCTAAGGTAAGAATGTAAACCACCAATATACTTAAGTAATGTGTCTTGGGTATACAAGGGAACATTAAGAGCAATGGCCCATTTCCTAAACTCATGGGTATACTCCTGGACAGACTGCCCCTTACCTTGCCTAAAGGTTTTCCAATTCATGGTTAACTGTTGCATGTAACCTAAAGGGTAGAATTGTTTCCTAAGGGCAGCAACAAACTCCATCCAAGACATGTTAACTTGACCATGGCGAGCAATTTCTTCATGAGTTTTACTCTCCCACCAGGTGAGAGCTGTACCTCCCAACCGGAGAGTTGCTAATTGAATCCTAGAAGCATCTTCTACTAGGCCTTGTATCCTACAGTATACTTCTACTTGTTGGACCCAATCGTCTAACTTCTCAGCATTTAACTCCCCATAGTATTTAGGTAACTCAAATTTTACATCAAGCTTAATTACAGGCTTAGATTTGCTCTTAAATGGATTTACATTAGAAGAAGGAGAAGGAGAAGGAGGAGAAGAAGGGGAGAAGAAGAAGAAGAGGGAGAAGATGGAGGAGAAGGAGTTTTCTGGAGCTTTCCCCTCTGTGTCTTTCTGATCTTCCTGCTTCTTGTGCTTTGAAGAACCTCCCTTTTCGTGCTTCTTCTTTTCAGCATAAAGTTCGTCCACCATTGCCTTCATGTCAAGAAATAGCTTCTGGAAATCCTTGACACTAAGCTCTGAACTTTGACCACCTTCTTTTTCTTCCATCTGTGACGGTTGATTAACTCTTCGTCTTCCGATTTCTGGATTGTATTCTTCAAGTTCTCCTTCGCCTCGTTGCAACCTGGATCTCGTTAGCATTCAAATTGCAATACAAGCCACATACATAGCTCTGATACCAACTTGATCTATTTAGGATCTAGGACTTATTGCTTACAGAATGCTTAACGTAAAAGATCGATTATTACAACATTTAATTTAAATGATTACAAATTAAATGCTCAAATGAAATAATGAACATAAAATAATTAAATAAATGCCAAGATAAACTGAGAAAGAAAAGAGAGAAGAATAGAGAGACGAAACCAAAGTTGATAACGGAGTTCGTCCCTAAGGACTACGTCTCCGGGTCCCTCTCCAATGGAGGACCGATCCGATTAGCTCCAAATTCAATTACAATGGCTTCAAGACTATCTCCTTCAAGCATTCAGCAGCATGACAGTACTCTGATATGCAGAAATGTCTTCAAGAACTCTCGAGCATTCTCTCGCTATCTCCACCTGAACTTGGGAAATTCAATCTTTACCCCTCTTTTATACATAAAATTTTCCTAATTAGGCTTAACCACCAAGATAAACACATATCTCCCCTGATCAATTCGGATCATGACTGTTTTATCCTCATTTGCCTTTTGGTTCAGGCTGTTAAGGGTAGTTGTGATTGTTTTGGCTTATTTAGCCATATTGACATAGGCTCGACTAAACACGACTCACTAAAACAAACCGATGCCACTATATTCTTAGACAGTCTCCATGGCGCAACGGTGCAAAATCTTTTAGTTGAACCGGCCGGTGCGGGTTCAAACCACCGGCCGGTTTGTTTCTAAAACAAACACCGATGTATATTTACAATAAAAGAAAGCCACCCACTATACATAGTAGCGCTTTGCACGGTGGTGCAACGGCCGGAGCTCTGGTTGGTAGTGAGCAGGTCACGGGATCGAATCCCATCAGATTTTGTTAAAACAAACCGGTCTGCACGCAAACGGTCAAGGACACGTGTCGCTATGCTACTCACCAGAAGAGCCACATCGACGCTGACGAAGACACTGACGGCCTACCACGTGGGTAAATTCTATTCGCCAGATATGACTGACTCAGCCGTCCATGACAAGTACGGATGCCACGTGTCTCACTACTATTCGCCTGAATTACTGACTAGGCCGTCGACGTGTCGCTGACTGGGTGCCACGTGTCGTGTTATAACTCACCGGAATCTGCCACGTATGCTGCCACGTCGGAGTACGGAGTGCCACGTCACCAGTACGGACGGACACGTGTCAGCAAATGATTGGTCCGTACAGATGACTCAAATGCCACGTGTTTCACTAGAATTTGACCATGTGGAATCCGTACAGTACGGACAATCTGCTGACGTCATCCTCTGTACCTCAAGTTGATTGAAGTTTGACTGCTTGTAACTTGAGCATACGACGTCGAATTTCGACGAAACAAACGCCGTCAGAATCGTCTCGACGAGCTCTTTGCGATGATGTTGCTTCTGTCGATTTCTGAGATGATTATTTTTCCCGCCTTCTGGACGCCCCTAAAGCCAGTTTGACTGGCCGTAACTTGCACAAACGGAGTCCTTTTTGACCCGTTCAAGTTGCGTTGGAATCAGGACATCGTTCTTTTTCTGATGAAGCTGAAATATGGAGCATTGGGAACACTTTAATTTTCACTAAAAAATTGTCCCCCGGATCATATCTTCATCAACATCACGGCTCTATAAATACGGCCTCTCACTATCCATTTAGGAGGTGGATTCTTCTAGCATCCAGACTCTGTCAAAATCATTCTTCTGTCTTTATCTATCATTCTTTCTATTTGTCATTGTCATCGTCAAGTCGTTATGCTACAGGAATGAGCACTCAACATTCCTCCATTGTCAACCCTTCAAAATCTCACATTCTTATGCAGGTGGAGAAGAGCAATGGAGATAAATCAAGTCTAGCTTGGAGATTGGTTTGCTTTGCTATATTGTTTTAATTTTCATGCTAGTTTGTGCTCTATTGTGCTTGATAGATCTAATTATTTTATTGTTTTCATTAAGCATTAAATCTATTGATTTTAACCCTATCTACAAATAGTATTAGAGTAAGGAGAAAAGCATTGCAATTTGACTAGGTGATGCCTTCTCTCGGTCAAAATATTGTATACTTTTCTTTCTTTATCTTTATATTGGAGTCCTGTTGTTGACTGGAAATAAATGGTTGACATCAAAATTGTAGTATTTGATTAAGCATCTTTGAGTCATGATGAATTTGGAAAAATCCCTTGTCATGCCAAAGACGCTACCAAATTTTCCTTGCAAACCTAATACAAGGATACAATTTATTGGTTGCTTGACTATGGACAGTCTGGGCATTAATCAACAGGAATAACCCAAAAGATGGCCCACATTTTGGACAGTAGCAATCTGATTTTATCCTCGTCCACCATTTATCATAGTTTTGTGGAAAGAAATGAATATTGACTGTGAAAGCGCACGCATTGAACACAAGCAAATCATCCCTATACTGTTTACTCGAACCTAATGCACAAGATGATGTTGATATATTCATTATCTAGAAGTTTATGTACAACTATGACTCTTTACAAGATGATTTTAGGAGCTTTCAATCAATTTCGTATCGCGTAGATCTGATCTCTGATTTGGCGTTATGCAAACTTTTTTAAACCTATCTATTGTGACCTTAACTATTTATTGATTGTTATGGACTTGTACTATTTACAAATATTATGGAGAGATTATCAGTTCACTTGGTTCAAGTTGTGTCAAGGGTCAATTTTTTTTATTAATAATCTCTTATTGTCTTGGAAAAGCACTTGCAAAGCTATTCAAAAATAAAATAGCAAGTGACTCTTATACAAGCAATCGAACCTTCATGTGCAATGGGTACGCTGAAGATTTGTGGAGACCAATATTTTAATTTATGATATTATATATGAAAGATAGAAATTTTAAATTGTGAAGTGTCTATCTTTTATAAATAGATGAAATGATGCATATATGTTTTATTGTCATTTCAGTATAAGTGAGGAAATGTTCACTGTGGAATTCATAAGCTATCTATTCATTGCATTAAATTGTGCAGTAGCATCTGCTATACATTGAAGATTAAATAATATCTGGTTTGTGTCATGCCAATCCCTTGGCTTATGACATTTTGTCTTTAGAGTACAAGAACCAGTATAATTGGTATTTGTGCAAAGGATAGGAACCAGTAAAATGGTAGGAAAATTCAAGGAAATATTTACTGTATAATCAATAAGCTATGTTAAGAACAATGTATTAAGATTAACATATGAAGATGATTTGATTTGTATTGTACACATTGTGAAAATAACTCTGGCAAGTAGTAGCTTCCATATATTCAATAGTAAATAATGTTGTGATGAAAACTATCAGCAAAACAACCTGAAGAAGGAGAAGAAAGTTAGCCAATAATTAATACTACAAAATGAACATAAATTACTACCTTCATTTAGCAGATAACAATAGTACTAGAATAATGAAATAAAACACAACAAAATTGAGCTAACAAAGCATACAATATTTCTCAGAAATAATGACAAGTGAGTTACTCAAGTTATAAGTAAAGGTCTGCCAACCATTGCATATATAACCGTTATACATTTATTAATAAAAGATGTTAGGAAAGCTGTAACAGTAGGATTATATATTGAGAAAGCCACGGATAAAACCATCATCATTTAACAGAATTTTAATAATAAAATAAAACACAAGAAAAATGATCTTTCCATGTATAGGTTCTCATAAAAAAGTTGACTGAAATAATGTCAAGTGAGTTACCTTAAGATTCAACACACATTGTGTCGAATTGTCAAGGATGCCAAAGAGAAAAATGGACAGAGTTTGCTGGAAAAATCTTCATGGTAATCTTGAAAGGAGACTCCTAGTAAAGTGTAGGTGAGTTGAAAATGAGTAGAATAAGGAGTTTCATAAAAGAGCAATTTTCAAGCAACACATGGTACACATGTATCTAATATAAAGTATAATCAAGATATGCATTTTTGAGCATTTACATATGAAGATTATCCTTTGTCTCAACACAGAAACAAGGATGATAGGCATGGTGACATCATTTATTGCTATATGCAGTTGTTATTCAACAAAGATCTAGCTTGCATGAAAAGATTTGGTGCATTAAAAAGTTCTTCCACTCCATCCAATTAGTTTCTTGATTGTAGATACAGTAAAATAAAAAATGTGAATTGACAATTGAAACTTAATTATGAACTGCAAAAGTAAAAATCTACTAAAATTAGGAAGTAAAATTATTTTAGGAATCTCCCAAAGACATATTGCAAAAAAGGAAACTACAAGATTTTGGTTTAGTTGAAGAGTAGAGTGCGATAAATTTCAAAGGAAGGTGCAATTATCTATAAATTATAGAGGAATGGAGAGCAATGAAGAATTAAAGAGAAGGGAGAAGGAATTACCAATGTGAACCAAATTTTGCAGTGTAGAGGTTGAGGACAAATAATAGCTTTAGTATAAGAAGTTGAAACTTTACTTGTGTAGTTTCCTGCAATATGGAACAAGGTAGTCATGATAAAATACATAAGTAATGTTAAAATCCATTAAAGTAATGTAGATTTTGCAAGGCAAAGGAGTAAAGAATTATATAACCAACCTATAATTTCTTGCTAAAAAGTATTTGATAATTTCAAATAATTGAAGCTGATAGTGTTGAAAGTCAAGCCTCCTCTTTCATCCTTTGTGCAACATAAGGGTTGTGTTGCATGTGTGTGTATCTATGGAATGTGAATGAAGGGTGGATATGAAGACCTCCAAGACGAGTGACTCAAGAAATTGTTGTGAATGTCAACCCTTGCCGGTCAATGTTGCCAATGTCAATGGTGGCCCTTTCAAGTGTAAGGCCCTATGATTTGTGGATGGTTAAGGCCCATGCCATTTTTAATGGAATTTTCCGCCGCCGACCGCTGCTCAAAGGGGTAATTGGGACATCTGTTGGATTGTTTGGATCCCAAGCAGGCCCTATGTAATTCTTGAAATGAACAATAACAAACAAAGGGAGTTGTGGTGGTTTTTTGATCTCCTTGTAGATAATGTGTTTGACTTGTCCAAGAGCACCATTAATGAGGCTTGTCTCAGTCCATAAATTGCAACTTAGCATAGCCTTTTGGTTGACATATAATAGGATCTTAGGTTGGAGTTGTTCATAATCTAGATTTAAGTGTGATGAGCTCCCTGTTTGTTCTGCAATGGATAAGGCAATGGGTTGTGCCAAAGACAACAACATGCACTTATTATGGAGGGATACCATTTCATTGGTTGTAAAAAGATGTATGGATGATAAGAAAGAACTTTGTTCTATGGACGTTAGTGCTGAGCTTGAACGTGACATTAGCTATTGCCAATATGCAATTGTAGGTTCAACCTTCCTTAAATTGCACAAGAGTTGACAAAATTGAATTTGAGTGGGATCCTCTCCGCTCTGACGAAACATTTTGGTAAGTGTAATCACTGTTTCGATGCTATGCCATAGTGTCCCACCGTAGGAAGAAGAAGAGTATATAGGAATGTCTTTGACTAGTGGTAGTTGGCCCAAGTCTCCAAAGAGCAGGATGGAACAACCTCTAAATAGTGTGTGGTTTTATGAAGGGAAGGCTTCACGTAAGTGAATGTCAATACATTCTAGCAGCTTTGGATTGATGAAGCTCATTTTGTCTATCAATATATAGTGAATAAAGTACATTTTTTGTTGGAAGCTTGCTAGCATTTGGCCTTGCAATGGAGCCTTCTCTTTGATGGGTATGTGAAGTGCGGAATATATTATTGATGTTCCAATGTTGAAGGCTGCAACACCTATAGGTGCAATCTAAGTAAGAGGGAAGTTTGACCATTTGGAGCTAAACCATTGAGTGTGGACCTAATTTTTTTAATTAGGTGTGACTTTCGAGTGCGTGCCATTCCTTGAACAATTATTCTTAGTGGTGGTTGGTAAGTGTTGGAGGTTAGGTATGATAACACTAAATCCAATGTTTTTTGTTGTTCAAATGAAAGGGCATGCATGGTGTTTATAGTGGGTGGGTGGGGGACTTGAAATGATGTGCGGTTAGAGTCTACAAAGCTAGTAGCCATGTTGTGATGTAGTGGATTTATAGAGGGAGTCTCCCAATCATGATTAAGGTCTATTTCACAGTCACCTAACATGTCAATTTCTGCAAGCTGGATTGGATGGCCTGGGTGTACACTTGACAAAACATTCCATTCAGATTGGGTGCATTGATGTAGTTGTTCCTTGTTGTTTGAAGGAGTTCCTGGTTCTAGATCGGCAGATGTTTCTGGTGCACTACGTTGCACATGCCATAGATGGTAACTACATGCTAGCCTCCCCCAGTTTGCAACAATTTTAGGGGTGGATGATCCACAGTCATGTGTAATGTTATGAATTGGTTTGTAGAGAAGGAATTTAGTCCAAGAGAAATCATGAAATAGTGGTTCATCCCTTGCAGGAATTGTTGTGAAGCGTGGGGATACTCGAACAATTGCATTTTTGGCACACTCTTTCCATTGATTCTTTTTATGAGTTTCTTTGAAGCTCCATTTTTGCATGACTTCAATCAGTGCTAGTGTCTCCATACAAGTAGGGTGGGTTATGTATGCATCAATGTAGTATTTTTTTGTTGAAGTGGATGTGGGTGAGAATTGAATGTGCTGATAGTATTTTTGGTTTACATTTAAAGAAATGAATGTCCTGTTGGACAGGCAGAGCGGTAGTTTTAATAAAAGGTGGCAACTTTCTTGGGCACTTATATCATGGTCAACAAGGTTGTCAACAAGCATTTTTCTAAAATCTATAGGTGTTGGCTTGTTAGGATCTAAGCTAGTCGAAATACGAGAAAGGATTGCATGATATGTTTCGGATTTGGTTTCTACTTTTGCCGCATACTTTGCTATATATTTGAGCACTGCATCTGTAGATGTCTAAATTTGGACACTTAATTTATCCAAATTCATCCCCTTTTGTCTTATTTTTGTTAATTAAGTAATACTACTATTATTTAATTAATGCCTTTAATTCTACCAAATCCCTAAGGTATTTAATCAATAATACCTTATCTCTTTAATCCTCCTTCCATCAATTGAATTAAATAAATATTCCATTTATTTAATTCCCCTCATGTCACATCCTCCATCTTTTTTACCTAATCTTAATCCTTCTTCTAATCTCATCATTAGGATGTGCACATTCTTAATCCTTGATTAGGATGTGTCACATCCTCCAACTTTTGCAAGTTGGCCTCTAATCTCTCTTAGCCACCTAACCATCCTCTAATCCCTCACTAACTAGCCTAATCAACCTCTCAAGGAATTTTTAATTCCTTTTATCCTTCCAAGGAATATTAAATTCCTTTTCTCTTCCCCATGTCCTTTATGACATGTGTCCTTAGTCAACCCTATTAAAGACTTTCTCCTTTTGGACAAGGCATCTCCCTTCCCCATGTGAATTTTTAATTCATCTTTTAATCCCCCAATGCATTTAAAGAATTTTAAATTCCTTCCATCTTCCCCATGAGAATATTTGAGGAATTTTTAATTCCTCACATGTCCTCTCACGCACATGGGACAAGGACCTCCTTTATGAGGAGATCTTGTCCAAAATCCCAAGGTACTTTGTACCCCCCTCCATGTCATGTCCTTCTCCTTCCACCTCATGTCCACTTCACCTTTTAGGGCTATCTCACATGCCACATGTCAAGATGTGAGGGCTTGTGAGTTCTCAACTCACATTGGCCCTACATCTTGATATATGGTGGCTCAATCTTGGCCATCCATTTCCCCTAGGAATTCTCAAAATTCCTATAAATACCCCCTCTTTTCTCTCATTTTAGAGAGATCATTTTGCTAGAAAACTCTTGCAGTTTTGTTTCTCAGCCCACACTTAGCCATTTTCATGTTTTCATCCACTTGCACTCATCCTCACAACATCACTTAGCTTGCATCTACTTGCCATCCAAGGAGCATACACATCAAAGATCGAAGGGCCAACCAAAGGATCGATTCGAGACAAGGTATAAAGTTCCACTTGTTGCTTTTTATCTTGTGTTGTTTCCAACTTAGGCTAATCTTGAGGTGTAGGTTGTTTTAGTTGTTTATTTGCACTCTTTCACTTGCAACTCATTTTCTAACGCTCATATTCGACCTATCACAACATCTATTGAGAGAATGGGATGGAAATCTACATTTTCTCCCCAAATAGTGAGGATTGTGGGATTGTGAAGATTCAAATGGCCATCATTTTGATCGGGGGTGTGCTTATGCAGGCCATTCTCAATTGAAAGGGTTGAGGTAGCTTGGATGGGCCAAGGGGATTTGTAGTGGCATTCAAGGGTGGTTCCTTTTTTTGACAAGCATGTGTTCAATGTACAACGTGTATGATGTTGAACACAGTTTAGTAGTTCATTGTAGTCATGTGGAGGGATGAACAACATAATCATTCTTGTGTCCATTAAGTAGGGGTTTTCAAAGGTAGACTGATGAACCCTTTCATTTGAAAGTGGATGGGGCCACGAGTTCCATGCAAAGACATATGTTTCAATGTAGTTGAGTGCATTTTGTACTAATGCATGATTATTCCATTGTAGTTTACCAATATTAGGTGCTTCTTTGAGCCAAATGAACCCATGGACATGTGCAGAACCTCAGTGTTGCCACTTATACCTAGAGAGTGGAGATCTTAGTAAGCAGTTGGTGTATGGAAAATATTTTAAAAAAAGATGTGAAAAATGTTTACCTATACCATTAGTCAGTTGTGCAGAGAACCTTTTCCAAAGCCTCTTCACAAAAAGTAGTAAATCTGTGATGCATGTAAAGAGTAGAGAGGTGTGGGTTTTGCACTATATTCTGGATCCTCTATTGAAA